>JADFUC010000500.1:0-90393 GCA_019722365.1 Lithospermum erythrorhizon | reverse complement strand
CCAGTTACGTATTGCTCTACTTCACTTTGTGCCATATTTTACATCATAACAAAACTGCTAGAATCCTCAATACCATCTCTCAATAACTGGATAGGGAGGGACTCAAGCCTCCCACATAACGTAATTCTTTTACTCGTCGTTTGACAACAATATGACACTAGCATCTTTCAAAGATCCTGTAAAGTTTCTCCAACGACGCAACCTGAAAGATGGAAAATAATTACTGGTAGGCATAATGTGTAATTTAACTGCCAACGTCTGTAATGAGAGAGACCTTTAACTAAAGAACATTATAGCAATATGTGGTATAGTTTAAATGAAGCAATAGATAGCCGAGAATGAATGGGAAAAATATTATACTTGCACAAAAAGTGCCATTAGTAGCCATTGAAGAGGGGGGCTTTAAGAAAAGTCTCATGGCTGGGATCAGAATATGTTGAATTGACCATTCACGCTGAGCCCATGCAGTTTCAGCCTCCGAGTAGGTCAGAATAGATGCCATCCTCCACATCACTCCCTGGATGGGAAGATAACTTCTACGCAAAAAGTATTGCATGAGTGCATAACACAAGTAGAAGTTCCTCGGTATTGCATGAGTGCATAACATAAGTGAAAGTTTGCCTAACTTAGAATAAAAAGAATAAGCTTTGCTTGACCAAATGCACATTTGGAATTTATGTAACTTAATCAAGAGTTCATGGATGCAGAAAGGCCTCAAATTTACATAACAAACAGCCAGGGAAGGTTCTCATACAATTTATGTAGGAGATGATCCCACAACTCTACAATTATAACCTTAGTTATTGTAGTATACTAAACTTATGTACTAAACACCTTCATAAGTCAAAGAAATGACCTTAAGTCGGCAAATGTATCAGGGGGTAGTAAGTTAGTAACACAACCCAATCCTCCCCTGGTCGCTCTCTCCACATTATCACGATTAAGTGGACAGTGAGAAGAACATTGCAACAGTATCAATAAAAGATAGAGCGTATACATCCAAATTGCTGAGCAAAAGTAAAGATTTTACATGAAGTAAATCGGAAATATGATCTTACTTAAGATATTATGATGGTAGGAAATTAATAAACAATCTAGTTGACAATGGCTAACATAATGCATCATCGTAATTTACAAGGATTAATGGTGTTGAGAGCATTATAGCGATACCTGAACCCATCGACAAGCCTCTTCTTCCGTAGACGTAAGAGTTTTCCTCTTATAAACTTTAGCCCATCCCCTGATGGATTGGGGCAACAGAGGAGTATGCATTGCATAAAAAATCTACAAGAGAAGCAGCAACAGTTTGGAAACAGTGTTTCTCGTCATCCCACCAACCTGGACATGTGAAAGAAGTATTAACTTAATTTAGCGATTCCGAAGATATGATCTCAAGTCTTTAGATAATCTAGCTTTCCATATTTACAATAAAAATATTTAGTACCTTTGGATTATAAAGTAATCAAATAAAAAGCAGGACCCTAAAACACAATAAATTTTGTCTACCTAAAACATTTATGATACTTCTCTAATATATATATTGAGAAACAAACAAATATTGTGCACAATGAGACAGGCATGAAGATCTATGCTAATCAGAATCAGAGGTTTGAACAGTGATTCTCCAATCTAAATGTATAATCCGTGTAAACATTTATGCACACATGCTTATTCGCAAGCATCAAGAGATAAATGCAGGAAACCCGCTTCTAGTTCTTTTGCAACTACGTAAAATGATGACGAGGTTACCCCCGATCCACTCCACATCTGCACTTAACCATTCCCAAACTAAATTTTGGTTTGAGAGTTATATCTTTGAACGGCACTAAGGCAGCATAAAGACATATAGATAACAAGATACTTACATCATTGCCCAAAGAAAGCATAAATTCAGGGATCTCGTAGTGTATTGTCATGCACGTGGGAAGACTGGATAAATCCCCACAGGTGTCGATATGAATACCGTGAGTACTATCATCTAGTGTAATTTGACTTTTGTTTGAGTAGTTCGATGTTTATATGAAAAGCAGAGAATACAACGAGTGTCAGTGAAGATAACTTTTAGTATTTAGATCTGATATCTCAAGTCTTAACAGCAGGAATAGGGAAAGGGAACCAAAAACCCTGGGACTACTGCACATTGACAGCACATTAGACTAAACTAGTACTAACATGTCAAAAGGACCAGGAAGTTCACAATGCAACTGAGCCAAATAAGACAAAATTCAACACTTTCAGCTATCATGGAGATCCTAACCAGTTCCTCTCACCCACCTGCCCACTTTTTCCCCTGTGGGAGTTGCTAATCCAATAAATAGAATGTGCCAGTCCTTAGCGTAGGTAAAGAGTCATATACAAAAGCATACATATTATGAAGAGAATACTGAGCACCAGCCACCAGACATAACATGCCAAAAAAATGCAGGAAACTCCGTTTCTAAGTTCTTTGCATGAAGTATACACAATTAGTTGCAGGTGAAGCTCCACTAGAAGGTTTATAAATTTCTGATGAAGAATCTTCTTGATCAAACAACATTAAGGAACTTACAAACAAGACATTCAAGGACATATTGTGAACTTACGAATTCAGCATAATCATGCTCTACATTGTTTCTGAGCATACACATATAGTATTCCGGCAAACAATTAGCTGCAGGTGGAGTAGTTTATCTCTCCCCTGTTAGGCACTTGAGCAGACACCATTCTCAATAGTAGAAACAGATAGATCTTAAAGTTTCAGTAAACAAATAAAGAAGCATTAGAAACCAAATGTATGGCATGCACAATACAATGTCAGAAGCGACCTAGAACGGGTAATTTTGTAGGAAAATCTTTTCATTTGTTAATTTTAAAAGGAGATTCCAACCAAAAAATTAGATCAACATGTCCACCAAAAAGAATTGCTAAAATGAAAAGAATCAAAGATGCAACCATCGGCACACAAGTACGGTCATATCCTCGCTTGAATTAAGTGACATTATGAAGAAGTGGAGTGCCAAAAAATATTGCCGATTTGGCACCAAGAGTATAATTTAGAGAAGAAATTTACTGGCAATTTTCTCTTTGGTAGATCATCACTCTGCAGATTCATGGATCGACTCCTCCCTTTCAGGACGAGAATTAAATAGTTCTTTTTTAGTGGCGACTCACACAGCTGAATAGCATTGAAATGGACAAACCGTCGCAAAACTTGCTGGTACATAAGCTCCTTTCTATTGGGAAAAAAGAAGACCAAAGAATTCAGCCGGTAATGGCATGAGGTAGCACTTCAATGAAGTATAATTACCACCAAAAGAAAAATTCCTGCTTGGCTGATGTCTATTAGATAGAAAGAAAAAATGCTTCACTAAGAAACAAGAAAATTATCTTAAATTGTAACTAATATACTGAATGGCAAGTAGCCTCTAATCCTTATAAATAACATGTTCCCAGCGAACATAAGAATCAAGAACAGAATATTCACCTCAAGTTGACTACATTGGCCAGAATATTCACTAAGAACTTTGCTTGTTTCAAAAGTTTCATGTTGGTTCTTTGTTCAATTTTTTAAAATTTAGAAATTAATCGAATTAATATTATATATATGTACATACGAACGTTAAGAATTTTAGCCCAATGGTAAGCGCCGTTCTTTTAAGTAATTTTCGGAGACGATAGTGATATATAATCGGGCCATACTTAATCTACCATTGTGTTTAATTTATCGAAAGAAATTCAAATTTTTGGCAGTGAGTAATTTTCGTGGTAATAATCTATATTAATCACTTCTTATAATGTTGGTTGTTTTGTTTGATTTTTTTAATTTGGAAATTTATTTGAATTTGATATATACACATATGTATGTTAAGAGTGCAGTTTCAATTATTGAAAAAGGTCAAATCTTTGTAATAGTCAATAAATTAATTATGCAAATGGAAGTTATATTTGTACATGACAACTCAATAATGCCACATTAGTATGATAGCTGCATTTGTAAAGTATATACGGTGTATTAGATAGGCAAGAATTATGCAATGAAGTTGTATTCATCAATTGGCAAATCAATCAATCAAACAATCAATCTTTTACTTTAGTCATTTTTGGAGGTAAAAAAAAAAATATATAAACTGGCCATATTGGATGTGCCATCGTGTTTATTTTATTGAAGAAATTCAAATCTTTTACTTTGTATAGTGGTTGGTTTGTCGACAAGTTATTGTTTTCATTACATTTGTATTTTATCATTCTAGAAATATGTAAATGAAAATTCGAGGATTTTGTTGCGCCTAAGCAAATATGCTTCTTTTACTATTGTTGGTATTTCGGGTAGTCGACCTTGGCTTTGCTATCGATGCTTTATATGGTTCTACTGAACGAGGTACATGGACGATCAACCTGAAATAGATATTGCTGACTTTCTAATACGCCCGTACGGGAAGCCTCAGGATTTATAATCCAAACAAGTATCATATTACCTTGTTTTGCTGAATATTCGTGACTTGTTCCCTACTCTCCATGTCCTGCTTAGTTCTCCTACACCCTTACCTCGCCTTCTTTGGATTTAATAAAATGGTTTTGGTCAGTATTGTCATAGTCCTGGAGCATTGCTTGTGGCACCTATTATATCGACTAGAACCTTGCCTCTTTGATTAAGCGATGGTTAAATTTTGGGAGAGTGATCATTGATAGTTAGAGGGTAATCTTACTTTCGGATTCCCGTTATTCAATTTTATAGGACCCAAATAGTGGTTATGGTGGACCTCGACGTGTCGCTTTTTTCTTCTATCGTAATATCACTTTACATCGGGTGATGCACGCCGTTATTAATATACTTACTCGACGGTAGATCGAGGTTCCATGTCATTTTATATTGTCTTTGGTTAACTCAACTATCTAATTTTTCAGCGGATCGATGCCTCATCTTACAACAACTTATAAGCCGCCACAATTCTCAATCACAATAGTAGAGCTATCACGAATAGGTATTTTATGTTAAAGTCGATAAATTTTGACGCTTAATATAGTAATATTTTTATATCCCATATCGAGGCTTTCCTTGTGTTCAATGGGCCCAGTTATTTTGTTTGTATGAGTGAAGAATTTGGATTCATTCTCGATACAAACGAAAGATTCGAAATGGGGGCTTTAGGTACGTAGAGTTTTCTCGCAGTAAATCGCATGCATGGCATATTTCAGGTTAATAATTCCTCATTTATTGTGGATCTCTAGAGTACCTGAATAGAATTGTTGTCCTACCGCTCACATATTTGGCATTTTTATTGTCCATGACGACATGGTAGATAGCTTGATGTTCGTGTTCTGCTATACTACAATATCTGTAAATCTGCGCCTAAAATCTCATATTTAAAATGGCATCTGGCTTGCGAACTATCATGTCTACTAAGTTCGGCATACAAGTTTTGTCTTTGTACAACTACAAGAGATGGTCTTTCTTTGATATTACGGAGGTGGAGTTTTTGTTCAGACATTCTAACGAACGCTTCAATATATTTAGTGGAAAGAGCCAACATATCGGGATGTCTTAGCTTGTAATACAAGGAGTTGAAAATTACATCATAAGGTTTGTTTTATGGCCTATATTCCAACAGAGATGAAACTTGTGGACCGTTTCCATTCACTTCTTTTTCTTTTTTCTTGTTCGCTTGATCATTGGTAGTTTTAAGTGTAATAATATGACATTCTTTATGCTGGATTCCTCATACCGTATTCTTTATACAGCTCAATGGGGTATTCAAGTTCTATCCAGGACCTGGAGTCCTGGACTAAAACCGGTCG
The DNA here is from genome assembly GCA_019722365.1 of Lithospermum erythrorhizon. Classification (NCBI taxonomy): domain Eukaryota; kingdom Viridiplantae; phylum Streptophyta; class Magnoliopsida; order Boraginales; family Boraginaceae; genus Lithospermum; species Lithospermum erythrorhizon. The sequence goes on along the minus strand of JADFUC010000500.1, from coordinate 84,618 downwards.
ATAGCTTAATGGATAGTTCATCAATTAGCTTAATGGATAATTCATCCATACACAAAATAAATTCCATATTGTTACTTGTATTCTTATCAACGTCACACAGGATAACAAGCACATGTAGCATCGGGTCCGAGTTCCCCAAGACTCGATCAGTTCCTCTTATAGCACATCTAATGGTGGAATTTAATTGAACATCCTATCACTTTGATTCTTCGAGTTAAGAATAATGTAGATATATGTCTTTCTTGAATGTATCCAATATTGTTTTATTTCCTTGGACCAAAGAAGCCTCATGTTGTATTGGTCGGGCCTAACTGCTTGTCCATCCGCTTCATATAGACGCTTCCATGTAAATGGTATGTACATTCTAAACTTCAGTCTTATCTGTGGAAGTAATTTGTATATTCATAGTCGCCGTGAATTTACGGCGCGAATTGCCGGTGAACTCGGGTCCGGCTCATGGTGGGTGTTTGTCAATAGAAACGTTGTATTATCTTTATGTGTCACCTTTAAACTTCTTTCCTAATCCTAGAAGTACTCATTGTGTTTTTCCATGGTCTACTTTTTAATCCACTTCCCTTAGTAGTGATTCCGCTTTGTTTAATTCTAAGGCCACATTCTGCGCTCAAGCAGCCACGGTTTTAATTAATGAGGTTCATCGATTGGACTTGCCACGCCTCATCGTAAGTCTTTCTGCTTTCTAACGGCACGCCGGCCCCATGTATATTTGATTGTGTGCTTGCAATGTAATATTGTTCGACATTTCTCGTCAGAATTGGTTAGTATTTAGACAAGGGATTTGGTCAGTATTTAGACAAGTGGATCGAGGCGATTTCAAGGTGTAACAAACAAATCGTCGATGGTCGCTATTCGCCTAACTGAAAGTTGTTGGGATATACCATCAAATAATGTATTTTTTTAGTGAAAATAGACTAAATTTCATTCGCACCTCGAACTACTTTCATTTTCCAAATAAAAAGACCTAAACATTTCAACCTCAAATAAAGATTCCGATGATTTTTGACACTGAACTTTTGAAACGCCTTTTTGGCACTGAACTCCACTATAACATATAAAACATAAGGGAAACGTATATTTTTAATATATTACACTTATGGGTCAATAACAAACACTTAATTAATAATATTTAATACCTTCATCAGATGCTATGCTTTTTCTATTAGTTGCCTTGCTCTAAATTACTACACCGACGACGTGTCCTTAGTTGCACTATTTGCCATCAGTTGTTTAGCTTTTAAAGTACGACATCTTTTGTGTTAATCTTTAGCCGCAATGTACATGTAGAACGCTGGCGTTTTGCACTACTTGTTTGATATTTCTTTGGCTCCATCTTCTCACATATAATGTATAAGGAATTGAGAAATAAATAAGAAACGGAAACGTACGCCGTAGGTGTCTTTTTTTTTTACGATTTTCATTCACGTAATCGCTCCTCGAATTGTCCCGCCTCAAGCTTCTCCCGCACTCTACCCGTAAAAGAGTAGTTGTTGGCCTTCATCTCGCTTTAACATCGAAGTCCGTTATTATTACATTGTCTCGTCAGCCGGGTATACCCAGGATACATCCGAACTACGCCACATTTTCTACCATCTAAATTATTCTGGTGTAATGTGGTGCCCATGTAACATGAACCCAACAGAAAGAACTATCTCGGAAACAACATGAATACTATTTAGTTTTGCTTCGCCGACTAGACTTACCTTCTCGTATGTCGATTTTTATTGATATGTTAATGCCATGGCAGCTTCTGTGAAAGTCAGAATAAAGCTCTCTATTGTCGAAAATGAGGTATACATTTCCATACTGAGGTGTTGGGTTGTTCGACTGTGCCGTTTCTCATGATCCTCCTAAATGTACTGTGACGCCTTTCACAACGGGGTACCAGCTACTTAGAAGAACTGAATATTGAACCCGAGTCGCCAGGCCCTCCAATCCCTCATGTTGGATTGTCCCACTTTGTGATCCCTGGCTCGTTGGCAAGCATCGATGATACCACCCCTGCTGATATGTGTGTTGCCTTATTATCTTACTTTATAAGACTTCGCTTCCTATTACTTAGTACATCCTTGTTGCTTATTTTCACGGCTACATATGTATGGTGTCATATATGGCTCCTGCTAATGGTAAATCATTTTTTATCGCGCTGGTTGCTATGCGCTCGCAACTATTTTGCCCGCCTTTCTTTTATTCCCTCGGATTTTGTTTTACTTTGAGTTTAGTGCGGCCTCAGATAAATCATTACTGCCAGAGGCCGGCGCATAAGCTACCTTCCAATTTACTCTTTGCGTGTATAACTTACACCTTTCTACGGCCGACGCCCGGTCAACATGTCGCAATCTAGTGAATAGACCTTTACTTCATAAATACCATGCCTCTTATTTATATGCTTATCTTTAATCTTCTGCTTATACTGTAGGTTGTCTCGAATAGACATCCATCCGCCTCTATGCAATATTATATTATAAGCTGCTAGATGTTATGCACCTATTATGTCATGTACTACGATCTAAAACGCACGCTAGCTCAGGCGCTACGTGCCTAAAGTCTTTCTGACCATTTGTATGAACTATAAGTGCTGTCTTCGATGGAACTTTATGAAATTTCCTATAACTACTTAATGTATATTATTTATAAAATCAAGTGCTCAAAATGTCGAGTGCACATTCGCATCTCACATCGTATTTAACTTATTTTATTCCTCTCTATTTTATCATCCTATATTAATATTTGGACAAGTTAAGATCATGCTCAATATAAGATTTTTCGCTGCATCCGCTGGACACATGTTTTACTAGTTATTAACTAAATAGTAGGCAAACTTACCAGAATAATAACTGTGAGTCAATCTCTTTGAGGCTCTCAATACTAGTAAGCATCTACAGTTTCTAGGGTTCCTTCTTTGTCTGATACAAGCCCTGCACCATATTAGTAATTCATTATTCAATTCAGTTGTTAGTTGGATACCAATAGGTGACTATAGGATATAATCTATAAAAATGGAACAGATGAATGGTTAAACATGAAATTCTTTGCGGATGCTGTCAACAGAAATAAAATAAAATATTCAAGCAAATTGTGTTTGGATATCAACATAAAACTTCCAAAACTGAGATCCACATCTTGTTCTATTAAACACTAGAGTTTGTCTTAAAAAGTAAAAGAATTTATGGGTATAATCACTAAAGGATCTACTATCCACATAAGCACTATCGGAAATAAGTGAAAATGGAGACAAGGATGCTTATAATGCAACTTACCAAAGTAATTAACATGAGTAAGTCACTTTCTTTAGCCACTACAAGTAGTTAAATACGCATCAACAAGGGAAAATCGCATCATTGCGGGGCGTGAAAGAAAGAGGTATGAATTAGTATTAAGTTTTTAATTTACTTTTTATTTAAAAATGCTAAAAATAAAGAAATAAAAAGTACGCTGTATGCTAAATGGGTCTGTGGTGGTATTTCATGCATAATGGATTTATAATGACGTGAGACACGGATGTATAATGATGTATACGGATGTATAATGGCGTATATCGACGTATATCGACAGAACGGACGTTACGGTACAATGGTGATACCCATACAAAACCTGTAACAAAAATGTGATTTTGACAAGAAATCAATAGCTAAAATCATAAAAAAATTTATCAACCAAAGCACAAATAATTGACTTGATAGAAAAATCATAATTTCTTAACAAATACTTATGAAATCCTACTAAATCTAGGACAAATTAATAAATAATTGAGAAAGAATGAATAATATATTCAAATAACCCAAAAAAAGAATAAATCTAACAAACCCACAAAATATACTTTTACATAATCACTAAATTCGAACTAATCCATAGAGAATCGATTGATTTTGGTTCTTACCCATATAAAGAACATATATAAATTTCTTCGATTTCAAAAAAATCTGATAAAAACGGGGCATTTTAGAAAGCAATTTAAAAAAATCCAAAAATCATAAATTTGGGAGAGAATCGAAAGGGGGAAAAGGGAGGAAGACAAAGGGTGGTCGCGAATATGGGGGTGGATGTGGTTGGTGTTTTGAGAGGGGAGAATAGATGGTGGGTTTGAAGAAGAGGAAAAAGATGAATTAGGTTTATTGTTTAGTAAGGGTAATTTAGACATTTCAAGCCAAAAGTATGCCATTTTGCAAAGAAAATTAATATGGTGCTAAAATTTAAAAACACTCCACAAATGGTGCCGATCTTCCAAATTCCTCTATATTTGATACGTACAAGTTAGTAGGTTAATAATTATTCATTCCCTCTCAAACTAATTGATTGTTTATAAAAATTTTCTATTTTTTTATTTGATCATTTATTTTCTCAATGCAATTTTTTGTATTTTAATATTTTTGTCACTTCCCATTTGCATTGTCAGTTTGTCACTGGTTGATAATAAGTTGGCATCTTCTTGAAACCGATAAACTATATGTTGCTTTATTTTCTTGTTTTCCAAAGCCTTCATAAATTAAGTTTAAATTATATGATTAAGTATTTTGAAACGAAAAAACATTACACGGTTACAAATAAATATGGAGCGGATCAAAATGGACAATCACGAGCAATGTATTGTTCACAAGACAAATGATGAGAACTCGGCTATTAAGTCGTCGATGTTTTGTATAAGTTGAGGGCGCACAACTATAGGTATTAGATTAAGGATGAATGACTTTTAACATCACTCATGATTGAAAATAATTTACTTTGATCAACCTCGTTCAAAATCATACTATCTCGATCACTCATGTTCTCTTTCCGTCGGCTTTTTTGTTAGCTGAAAAAAGTTCATCCATTTTTCATCATAGTGATCACTTATCAAACAATCTATCATTTTGGAAACAAAATTGACCAAAATTCTGAAATGCATGTGTATCTATGCTAATTAAGTGTCAATTTTGTATCATAACTAAAACAGTATATATATCAACACCCAAATCTACGAAATGCCTAATATCTCTAAGAATTCAATGCACTATTATTGAAAAATAAGGAAGTAAATCACACCAAATCTTTATACAAGTGCTCCCTTCAAGCGCACGCCCTGCCGTCACGCATAAATCAATCTGAATGAACTCACAATATCAAGTTACAAAGTCCTATCAAACTAAGTTTCAATTGAGTAATACTTATAATCTAGTATTTCAATGACAAATCTATAAACTAGATTTAGCTTAAAATGATATACAAATGATACTAATCAAGCAGGTAACTCAATTTAATCGTGAACAATTGGAGAAAGTTGCTGAGAAAATGGATATTTTAGGATATTTGCTCAAACGAGATCTAATCTCTTTAAGCTCACAAATCATCACATCGAGACCCATCGACCCCGGTCTCGAATACGGGGTCTGGCTTCGCCTCGAAAGCAAGGCCTCGAATTCAATACACGTACCCGGCCCACTCAGCATCGAGACCCCCATCTCCAACTTTGAAAATGCCTTCAACTTCAACAATCTCCCACTAAGCCTTTTTCAAATCACCGCCTTCAAGACCTCTATTCCGTTAAAGAAGACTTACGTAGCTACTCGCTTCCCAAGGTTAATCAAGTCGAACACAACTTCAGCTTCTCCTTGTTTTCAACCTTTGTAAACATATCAACCGGATTCCGATCTCCCAAAATCTTGTCAAGTCAGACCCCATTCCTCCAATATTGAACGTATTTAGCCCAACCTCGCCCTACGTGCTTTGTCCTCGCATGAAACACGGATTTTTTAGCCGCATAAATCGTGACTCGACTATTCACAAGACAAGGTGTTACATCCATGCTCAGCATTCAAACACTTTCAAGAAAGTCTCAAGAACCAAATCATCTTTCACGGCTTCCGCCATAGCAACATACTCGGTGATCCAACTAGACACGCTACTATCGTTGCAACTCGATCTCCAGCCTAATAGCAAGTATTCCCCAAACGTGAATACATATCCACTAAGAGATTTCTACCATCAATATCATCACCACCAAGTATCAGCATCTACATATCCCACTAACCCCATACTAAATTTCATTTTAAACATAAGGATTTTTCAAGACTACCATTCAGGTATCTCAAAATCCACTTCACAGCTTCCCAATGTTCTCTCCCTGGGTTAGACATATATCTACTGACAACTCCCACAAATACGGTAAATATCGCCCAGCGCATACCATAACATACATAAGACTACTCCACTGTAAGCATGCGCACCTTATCCATATACTCTAAATTCAGCCTCGTGAATGTTGTAATCGATAATTGAAAATGAAATGTCTTAACGTAATTTACAAAGTTTCAGATCCAAAGATGTCAATCGCTTGATTACCTTCTTCGTGTATTCCTCTCAGGTCAATCTTGGTAATCCCGATCTCCATTATTCTCATCCCTAGAATTTGCTTGCCTCACCCAGTTCTTTCATTGCAAATCCCAATCGACAACTCTTTCTTCAACATGTTCACCTTTGGAAATCGCCTCCCACCATCAACATATCATCAACATGTTAAGCAAAGATAACATAACTTTTCAAACTTCCTATGTAACAAGAGAGGGTCGGTCTCACAACTTACAAACTTCAACCTTTTGATAAAGTTATCAAAGGTACATTCCACCGCCTCGAGCTTGCTTTCAAGTCAGACAAGTTCTTTTGAAGTTTGCGACTCAAATCTTCTTTCTTTTTCCTCTAACCTCAAAGTGCCTCGAGGTTGCTTCATGAATAACTCTTCATCTGATCATCTCTGCTACTAATCCCTGCACAATTCGATTGTCAGTTTGACTACGGGAAGTAATATTTCAACAGAATAATTTTCCTCTGCTGGAACCTCCTCACAACCAAACGAAGCTTATAGCTTTTGCTTCCATCCTCGTTTCCTCCTTGATCTTGGGTGACCCATTTATTCTCTATTTCTCTCGCTTCTCGCTGGCTCTTACTAACTCCCACGCCATGTTTATCAACAATGACTTATCTCCTCTTTTTCATCGCTTAACTCTCATTCTTGACGCTTCATCACATTGTATCGCTTCGACATAACTAATGTGCTCGCCTCCGCCGGCTAATGCCGAAAGTTACAGGTTAATACCGAGTTGGTTTTCCACACGATACTTCTTTCCGAGACTGTGTGTCTCTACATCTTGATCACTATCAGGGACAATCTCTTCTTGTTGATCACCGATGTAAATGTTATCATCGACTGCCGCCTCCTCCATTTGAACCCATCTCTTCTAAAGGTGGCATATCAACAAAAGGATCTTCGTGAGCAAGTGAATGATCTTAAGACATGCCATTTAGAAGTGAACCGAAGCCACGCGCTTTCTCCGCGCATTTGACTTCCCTCGTATTTCGCCGTGACTTCCTTCCACTTCTTCTCTAACACTTTTGGTCTGCCTTTACAACACCTGCTCATCAAGACCACATTCTTTGCTCGAATGATCTTCCGTTCTTCAAATCATAAACTCAGATCCCATCTCGCCATAACTAATAATAAAGTAACAAATGTTAGATTTAGCTGCTTATTTCTAGCATTTGCATAAAACATGAACATATCGCTAAACAACCAAATACTTTCGTGAAAGAATAGTTTACCTTCTTCAACTCCACATCTCTTCGAATTTCGAATTCGTAGGACCGGGCGTCCTCTGCTATCAAGAAGTGCAAATTGGGATTGACAGGCCCCGCCTGTAATCAAGCCAGGTAACCGCCGTTGTAACCTCATACTCTAGCACGCCTATTCAGTTCTCGTTTCATCCTCTCAGCCTATTCCGCTCGCTGGGTGTTCCTAATAGCCCTCGTGATCCTTATTCCATTCTCTTCAAGACAATATTGTTTGAAATCCATATCACTGTATTCACCCCCATTGTCGGATCTCAAACACTTCACTCTCAGCCCTGTCTCATTCTCAACCATAGCTCTCCATTTCTTGAAGACTGCATACACTTCGGATTTATTCTTCAGAAAATAAACCCAAACTTTTCTCGTCGCATCATCAATCGCAGTTACATAATACGACGATCATCCCACGTAACCAATGTGCCGTCCCCAAACACTGCGGTGAACTAACTCAAGCTCAGCTTCGCTCAACGCCGCTTTAACAAAACTCACTTTCTTCCGTCTCCCCTGCAATTACGCCTCGCATGATTTATCAATAGATTTGAGCTCGTGTATCACATTATTTGAAACAAGTAAGTGTTTTATACCTTTTCACTCATGCGCCCAAACGGCTATGCCACAAAGATCGCCTTCTCACAACTGCCAACAACATCTATAGTCATTTCAGACTCCCGCAGTGCATACAGAGTACCTATCTCGCACTGGCTACTATCGCACTCGAGCCTACCTTTCCAAATTGTTTCACCTAACGCCGTGTTCGTAACTATCTCATCCAAATTAATTTTGACAGAGATCAAGCTCTTCACCACTTCTAAGACATGCCTTCACTTTAGTCAATCTCCGTGTGTAACTATTCGACAGCCTTCAAGCTCACATCTCCCATACCTCAATCTTCTCGCCGGCTCACCGTTAACAAGACGAATCGAATTCCATAATCTCCAGCCTATATAATTCAACATTATATCCTCGAAATGGGCGAGTATGAACGACAAGTTCTCGAATCAAGAATCCAAGAATTTATCGAGCAATCAACAAACAGAGCAGAAAGCATCCGCAGATAGTCATCAACAACATTCACATCGCTCTTGTTGCCCCTCTCGACTACCGTGACGCTTCTTGTATCGGCCGCAACACGCACCAGCCTTGCCACATCCCCAAAGACTCAAGAGTACGGCCCTCCAAACTTCGACTTACTCTTCTCTCGACTTTGACCTCCATTTATTCTCTTCGACGCCTTTGTCATAGTTCCTACCCCCCGTCTACATTCAATGCAGAACCTTTATCAACCCCATCATTCTTCCGAACTTCCTCGACATCGCTCTTCAACCACCTTAAGTTGCAACTTCTCATTCCCGATCGACTACTTCACAAAGCAGCTCTCATCGCTCCCCAACTATCTGGCAAAGATGCCAATAGTATCAACGCTTGTAATTCATCCTCTAAGTTAACCTCAACAGTAGACAATTGATTAATTCATCCCTGGTTAACTCCTCTACCAAGACAATTCATTTATCAAACTATCAAATCATTAAGGCGCCTAAGAATTGAGTATCTATCGACATCCTCAAGTGAACAGCTGTTTCATCAACCGCATCTTATCATATGATTGCTTCTCATATAGCCCCGACAAAGCTATCATCAAGCCCTTTGTCGTTGTCTCCTTCGCTACATTGGCAACCACATTCCTAGACAAGCAAGGTCTCACTATACCCAAGACTTGTCTATCTGTACTGCTCCACTCTTCAATCTCCATATTTATGGCTTTCGCTTCAAAGTGCTTACGAATCTTCTTCAAGATAAATAATCCTCCATTCATCTTCCAACGGGCGAATCAACCCCACGAATTTATCTACAAAGATATGCTCCATATACATTCGCAGATTTCTTTACATTGAATTCTCGATAACCATATCTAAGACTTAAATTTCAACCAAGTTCTCCGATACCAATTGTCGTAATTTAACTTAACGTAATCCAAACGTATATATCAACACCCAACTCTACGAGTCTAATATCTCTAAGTAACTGAATCGCATAATTATTGAAAATACCGAAAGCAATAACACCAAATCTTTATACGTTCCCTTCATGCACGCCCCGTTGTCGTCAGCAGAAATCAACTAGAATGAACTCACAACGATTGCTACAAAGTCCTATCAAACTGTTTTCTCCAATCGAAGAATACTTTATAATCTAGTATTCTCAATGACAAATCTACACACCTGATTTAGCTTTTAAAATGATATACAAACGATACTAATCAAGTAACAACTCTAATGACTCAAACACCTGAAAAGCTGAAAAATGGATATTTTAGGATATTTGCTCAAATTTAGATCTAATCTCTCTTTAAGCTCACAACCGGCCACACATCGGTATCCCATCGGGACCCCCCGTCTCGACGCAGGTCTACGGTTCTCTCGAAAGCGGTCTCGAATGGCAATACTGCATCCGCCTCCAATTTAAGCGCATCGAGACTCTATCGGCATCGCGCCTCGATCCTCGTGATCTCCAACTTTAAAAATGCCTTTCAAATTAAATTATAAAAAGTCAAGAACACTAAATCGATATAATCTTAAATCTTGATATAGTCTCTCGGATCAAACAAATCTAAAGTCAGACAATTCTTGATATAAAGTTTAGAACCACATTCACAACCCTTATTATGTGCAAAGACTATCATCCTAGTTAGTCGAAATGAAAACATTATTTCTATAGAAATAGGAAACAGAGCTAAACAGCACAGGAAATAAACTCTATAATGTACCAAGAGAAGTTGTTCATGAATAAGAAGAATGGTTTTCCTAAACTGCAAAAATTGTGATACATGTACAGATGTACTACAGTATAAATAATTGCAGTGTGAGAAAATTCCTCTACTGTTGCCTCAATTTACAAGATTGTTTCTTCTGTAAGTACTAAGAACTGTAGACTAACAAACAAATGAATTTGGATTGAAATATTACCTCAGGTTTCCATTGCTTCTATCTGTCTCGTCTAGGGCATCTGGAAAACTCTCGTGTACCATATCGAATGAAGAATCATATGGAAGATATCATATTTCTCCGGTTTAGTATGCCAAAGAAAATGTTGTTGTACCTGCTTAACCCTGCTTTGCATTTCAAGATACCTCTTCTCCGGAATAGACAGAAGTATATCCTTCAGATTTGGAATATCCTTCTCCAAGACGAAAACAGCAAAAGACTCCCAATTCAATGTCTCAAATAAAGGAGGCACAAAATTGTCTGATATAATTACTGGAACACACTCGAAAAATATGGCCTCCACTACTCGAGGACTATTGACTTCAAAACCTTTAGCGCATATGCAGTATTTGCTGCTCTTCATACTCTGTACATAATTTACCGGACCCTTCTTTGGCAGCTTCCCAAAAATTTGCATATCAGGATCTTTGTTACTCCAGTACTTAAACAGAATAGGGCGAAGATATCCATGATTTCTCCCAGCAAAGAAAGCAAGGATGTGGCGCTCAGAAGGAGGTTTACCCCCGCGTAACTTGAGAGGATTTTGTGCCGAGCGTACTAATGTTTCTGGAAGAGATACATCTTTTCCAAATTGAAAACCTTCTTTGACAAGATCGGTATTGCATAGAGCTCGAATACAGTTAGCCATGATCGTTCGTGTCTCTTCAGGCGCCTGGAGGGATAAATAAAGTAAATAACTACTGCCATAGATCTTCATAATTATTAGACCGATCTATTCGGTCGATTCTCTAGTAGGTTATTCAGTATAGTTTGCATAGACTGTAGAGTTGTATTAGGGTTTGATAGCAAAGGACTTCCTCATCTCAATTGCTATATATAGCTAATGCATCTAGCTTTGTAAAGCATAAAAATACAATCTTAATTATGCCTGAAATACAATAGCCCAAACACAAATTCAACAAAACTTACACACATTTCAAGATGCACTCCTTTTCCCTAAACATCGTTCCATTTCTAATTTTCATGTGTTTTTTAATATTTTACGAAAACTATATCCAAATGTAGTATTAATGTTATTATTTTAATTTGTATCAAAGTCGTGCCAGTCGGTTAAGATTTTAATTTTGATGTATTTTTTAATAGGTTGTATGATATTTTACGGAAAATATATCCAAATGTAGTATTAATGTTATTATTTTAATTCGAATAAAATTGTGCGTAGTCGGCTAAGACAATAGCCTTGCTTAATTTCGATCATCTGTTAAAACCTACGATATTTGTGATTATGCTCATTCTTTTTACCCCTTCATTTAAAGTGTCATTTTACCAAATTGATCATTACGTTTTTTAAATTTTGAATGGAAATATTTGTGTGCACGTTGTGTAATTTGGTGAAAATAGTACTTGAATGTGTATTACTGTTAACATGATAATTTTGATATGTGTCGATTAAGTTACGAAGTTTGTTAAGACCGTTGAAAAATAATCTGGACATATTAATGAAATGGAGGTAGTACTCGTTTTGAATGTTTTTGTTGTTGTAATTTTGGTTGATTGATTTGTTGTTTTGGGTTTTCAAAGTCTAATCATTATTTGCATGTGAGATTGGGAAAATTTGTGGAGAAGTTAAGAGTATAATTGTGATGCATAATATGAATCTTAATGCTTAATGTTAAAACATAATCATCAATTTGAAGTACCGATAACTAGTTTGGTATAACTTTCAACCAACGAGAAAATCATCAATTTGATGTAAATAGAGTGCAATATCTTTATCAATATTAAAAGTTATAATATCCATAAGGAATTTAACAAACTCGAAGTGTACAATAGATTGGCCCTCTAAGAGAGGGTGAGCCTGAATCTTCCATAGGTTTTTCCTTTCCTCAATTTGCAGTTTTATCGCTCAACATTTAAAAAAAATTGTTGATTACATAAAAATTGACCACAGTTCATTACAGAAAGACGACGAATATGTGAATTGTAGTTCATTACAGAAAGACATAAATGCATAAACGAGAGTTGATCACATAACAAATTCCAACATAGTAGTAGACATTTTAAGCCCTCTAAACGAAAATCTGATACATTTGATTTCTTGAAATCAACTGCAATCAGGAAAACGAGAAACTTTTTTACAATTGCATATTCATCTTATTGAATACAAATGAAGTTAACATGATATGCAAAATTAACTAATCATGGAGTCAAAAAATCATAACGAATGCCGATTAACGGAATGGTTGTAGTGATACAAGATCTTTCTTATTTGAAATTTTTTTTTATAAATATTGAGAGATGAGCCTGCAAATTGAGCAGGAAGAGACCTCACAGAGATTCGAACCTTGACCCGGGTCAAGGTAGAGACTACTAGGCCAAAGGCCTTGGCTTTTATTTGAAAATTGAACAATCATTTAGCATACTAACATCAACCATTTCTAATTAATAAGGATAGCTTCATGACCAAAACACATAAATAGAGAGAAGTACATAAGATAAGCAAAGCGTAATTTTACTCACAAAACCGCCATAGTGCAATAGACACTCACAGGTGCACCTTCTTCTCGTGGGGAAAAGGGATATCCCTCAAAAGAAATTGAAGAATAAAAAGAAAATAAGAACATTAATGATTGGAACATTAATGGACATAGAACATTTGTGCTAACTAACCTCCTCTTCTTTTTTTTTCAGAATTTCTCTTATGGGACAAATGTGCAGCATGACAAAGATTTCCTGAGAGTGAAGGCATTAGACTTCCAGGGGCGACTGAGACCTATAAATTTCAAAAAGCTAAAACTAGAATAATGAGAAGACATACCTTCAAGTCACTTCCCCGAGTAACCTTCAGCTCCCCATTAGCAATTTCTTCCAGGTTGATATTTGGACCTAAGTCTTCCTTGGCTAATGTGACTCGTAAAATTTTCTCCCTGTTATGAGCATCTGGAAGGTTTACCATCAACCTGCACCAGAAATACTGACCGATCAATATTGCTGCTGAAAATCGAAGGCACGTTTAATCAGGAGATAAAAGAACAGATTACCACCTTTTACTAAGCCTCCTAATAACAGCCTCATCAAGGTCGAAGGGCCTGTTGGTTGCAGCAAGTACTAAAACTCGTTCTCTTTCGTTCGCAAACCATCCCAGTTCGACATAAATTCATTTTTAACTCTGCGCATTGATCCACTATCTCCATCCCTCTCTACTTGCTTCCCAACATGCCAGTTTCAACTCTGTCAAATGAGATTGAAGAAGCATTAGGAGTGAAACACCAAAAGTGCATCAACAACAAGATGTAGGATTCATCAAACATTCAGAAATTCTAGCCATAAAAATAAGCAAAACAAAGTGAAAGAAAAGAATATTAAAAATAGACGTTAACAGATTTCCGAGACAAACCATTCCTAGATTTATCCATCATAACACAATAGATTCAGTTTCCTAACCTCGTCAACAAAAATCACGCTGGGGGAAAGTTTACTTGCCACAGAAAAAACGGCCTTGACATACTTCACTGATTCACCAAACCACTGCAACCAACAACTACTTAAGGTTTTCTCACAATAAAATTTGAGAAAGTGAGAGGATGGAGGAACAACACTTTATCTGAACATCAGAATTGCAAAAAACCTAAATCCACTACCTTAAAGGTGACGCTAGACATTGAAATGTTGATAAAGTTTGCACCAGTCTCTGTTGCAACTGCTTTTGCGAGCATTGTTTTACCAGTTCCAGGATGTCCAAAAAGTAAAATTCCCTTGCGAGGCTGCAAATTGATATTCATTCGGAAATGTGTTCTAACACCCCTCAATAAAAATTTACCATATACGGAGTACTAATTCATCTTCTGTACGACTAATTTGGTGGAACCTTTGTTAATTGTCCTTTGCTAAACAACTCTGGCCTCTATAGGGGTAGCATCACCATTTATTTTAATGTATCTCCAAGTTCTCCATTGCACCAATGTCATCAAAGTGACTCCACTGAAGGAATACATGATCAAGAATTCTCCCCTCAATTTTATTTTCAATAACCACCTCCTAAAAGAAACAACAAAAAAATTCCTACAGGCTACACTCAAACAAAGAAATCCCTTGAACTCGAAACAATAGATATATGACCTTGAGTGAGTTTTTCAAACTCTTGGGTTCATTTTGAATGCTAGGTTCATTAATGCCTTGCAGAACGCTAAGACCATATATAATGTGCAGACATCAATATAAAATAATGAACATGTTAAGCAATAGGTATTTTGAAAATATAATTCAACTACTCATTATTTCAAAAATTATTCCGTTCCCCCTCCCCCTAGGTATTTTTCAATATTTATCTTGTATCACTTCATCCGTCTCATTACATTAAAAATCGTGGTTATATCATTGTATCCAGCAATCAGGAAAGGATTCAGAGAGGAGAAGAAACCTTTCGCTGGAAATCAAGAGTTTGGACTCTTCGTCTGAAGTATCTGAATTATTCATTAAGTGATGATTCACTGCCCATCCAACAATCTTCTCCACCTCTAATAGGAAAACAAGGAATGTATGAATTAATATATAGAGTACAAATTAGTATCATTATTCAAAAAGTGACTCCATCAACACAATTCAGCTCGAGAAATAACTAGTCACCCTCGTCAGTCGAGTTTCATCTTCTTTATGCACACCATTTCTTGGTCTGGAGCCTGGACACTCTATTCCAGCTCGATTTAAACCGAATCCATAAAGACGCTTTCTAACCACAAAACATACAATCTCTAGAGAGTTATCTTAGTCTTATTCCCAAGACAAATGTTCTATTCTATGCCGAAAATATGTTAATGGGGCCTTTCTAACCACAATGCCCCCAATAGCAAGATCAACCAGACCCCACTAAAAAATTGGCTTAAGGCTAGTGGCTGCACTTTACGTATTGATTTTCACGACACAAGGACCATGAAATTTTAACCACAGAACCATGGTTGTAACTAGGCAAAAAAATAAAAGAGAGTACTAGACTAATAGCCAAAGTCAAAGAAATGAAGCATTGTTCTGATTTATTGTGTGAGATGGATCTAGAGTAATTTGATGCGACGCTGACAGAAAAATATGTAAGAAAAATCATTAAAATGCTTTTTAAACATGAAAAAGTAAAAATATTAGTTAATGAAAATATATAATGAAGCATCACTTGATGATTTCTTGCCCAGTAATCTCCAGGAAGCTGATAGAAGCTCCTTCCTTCAAATGGTCATACATGTACACAAATTAATTTCTGAAAAAATACTACCTCTACGGCTCTACCTCTATCACTAAAAGATCGAGGACTTACAGAAAGAGCTATAGAAGCTAACACAACTCAAAATCTGTAAATCCATAAAAAAATAGAACTGATGTTTAACGAGTAATTTACAGTTACGAAAGAAAAATATACATTATGTAACAAAACCTAATGTAGAATAGTGTTAATTTTGAAATCAATTTATTCAATGTTGTTAGGGACAACGGACAAACAACCGTAAAGAAATCTTAAGTATTGTTAGGAAAGGAGTGTCCGTGAATCTACCTAAAGACCTACAGAATTATATTGAACCGAGTTCTTCTTTGTAACTGTTAACTGGCCAAGATTATGAGATTCAAATACATGGTTGTAGCATTCTGAACTATGTAAAAGGGTGCTAGAAAGAAGAGACACAAACCCGGTTCAATACCGAGGATCAAAGTTTTGTGTAATTGAAGGCCCAAAATAGTGTGATAGATAAGAACTATCTCCAGTCTACACCAACAGAACAAGTGACAAAGATCCAGGAAACTTCACATTATAAAATACTCGCACATGAAGTGTTGATTGATAATTTATTGCACACCGGAAAGCAATATCAGTCCCTGCTGGTTGGTAACTCCATTAAATGTCCTTCTAAGGGCTGCTAAAACACCCCTAAGTCCCCAACCATTCATGAGGATCATGATACATTGTGGGAATCTGATTTCACCTGTGTGTGACATGGTAACATACTACTGTCAATTAGAAGTATAGCTAGGTACCATATGAAATTGAAGAAATATATCACAAAGAAGATCTTCCTTAAAATTTAAACCATGAGACAATCCAGTTAGAGACAATGCAGAAATATAAGAAAATTCAGAACAGGAAAGGCAGACGCCTCAAACCAGCAATTGCGCAGGCCATGAAAGCAGGGCATGGAAGTAAACTTCTTTGAATCGGGTTTCAAGGGTACAACTTCACCAAACTCTGTCACCAGTTTTAAAGACAGTTAAATTATTTTCCTCTCTTTATTATATGATACAACATTACTTGTAAGAGAAAACTAAAGGTCTAAAACATTAGATTCCACTACAGAATCCTCTGTCTGGACTTCAATTACTATTGAAAAGTTAAGATAAATTTGCTAATGAATGCTACATATGAATTAAACTAAGAAAAATAAACATAACATAATGTCACAGGTACATGTTGCAATAACTTCCATTTCTATAAGATATATTGCTTTCATACTCATAAAACTATATATGAACCCACAGAAATCATAATAGAAAGCATTAATAGTTCAAACACCATATCATTCTAATTCATAGTTCGAGTATCAGTTTATTGACATAATGAAAGCTACTAGTAAATCAATTTAAGTGTGCTAGAAAGTAAAACTCCCAACCTGAATATCACACATCCAATTAAATATTTAGATCGACATTAAATGAACGAGAGATTAAAACAAATATCAATCATTTTCCTACTCAATAACCCTACACAAACACATGAAAGTTAGCTACACAATTCTACATATTCATCCTCTTGCAATACCCAAACTAGATTCCAATTCTTTATTCATTTCTTGCAATACCAAATTTCAGTTTCTCCTTGGTTATCATCTTGAGAGACCCTTCAGTAATTTCATAATAGACAAGGAAACCCCACAAACACCCAACCACATATAGCACACTCCACCCGCAGAAAGCACGAACAACCCGAGACGAAGCAGCACAAATGACACTGTGGAAGAGCATACGATCCATCCTCGGTTTCACCAGCTTAAGGACAGCCAAAACATCAATAGTCAGAGCAACAAAGGGAACACAAATTTACAAAGAATGCACTTTCTTTGTGGTACAATTCATTAGCAAAATGTTGAGAAATAACCCACCTTGTGTCAATATACTACCATTGATAGTATGTGACCAACTACAAAAGAGACACTACAAATCCTTCAAAAGGTTTTGATCACACTATCAACAAAGTCTTTATCATTAATATTAATAATGTAGGCTCTGGTGCTTCGAAGTCTATTACAGACTCTTTCGGGGTTATCGACCCTAACATATGTCCCAAATATATGCTCCATTACAACCCCTCCTACTTAAGCAACCATGTCAGGCCATTTCGAAAAAAGAGAACAGTACAAATTCCTGAGTCGACGTTAGATATCACGTATCATGTACTCCATCACACGATCCTTAATATGGGGCGAGTCACTATAAATTGCCGAAGAATGTTCTCCATAAATCTAATTATAGAAATTTTTAGAGACTTTTGTACACATCACAAAAATGGCTCATCTCCAAATTGAGTCCCGGTAGTTTGTGGAGACTTGTAGAATGTGAATGGTGTCCGTAGTTTGCGGAGATTTCGAACGCGATAGATGCCTCAACATGGAGCTTCCAAAATACAATCTGCATCAGCTTATAATTCATAAATCGCAGTTTATTGAAACGAAGCAACATATCATTAACTTAACACCATGCCTGCATCATTATAAAGAACGAAACCAATCGAACCTGCCCCGCAAGGTTCTTTTTCGCGAGCGGTTGCTGGTGGTTAAATACATATTCAACGAAAATATACTCGACGGCATTGAAGAAAGCTCACTATCCGCATCAAGGTTGAATCATTCCTATCTCATCGACATCAATTTCTAAATTATATCGATATCCAATGCATATCAATATCCAAATCTCAAAGTTCAATTCAAGTCATCAGTGAGGCCATGATTCCGCACTCGAGAATCATGGGTGATAAGTTTAACCTACTCATATACATCAAACGATATTTCATCAAACGTATTTTCGAATCATTTCCTCAAAACAATCCTTATCCCTCCTTCAACAACAACCCTTACGAGACCATTTCAATGGTTTCATTCTTTAGAAATATGTGCAAAGTTGCATTAACGCCGTTATTTACTTGTATGTTTAAATTGACATGACATTTCATTTCCAATAAACCCCCGATTTACGAAGACACAGAAGATACTTACATTTCGTTAAAATTGTAGTACTTTTGGAAGTCCACGACACTCGAGCATCTATCACATTGGCAGTTTCAAATTACCTGGACAATTTGTAAGAAGCGCTACTGGAGGAGACTGGTGGTGGAGGAATGAACTAATTCGCCGCTGCCGAAGCCGCAACGGAGATAGCTGGAAGGAGTATATTTGACGTGGCTTCCGCCACAACTTAGGCGGTAATGAATAATGGCTCGTCGGAGATTATTCATCATGAGAGGGAAATGTGCAATGAGCAAATCTTAACTGATAAGGGGAAGAGATGGTGGAGGGGGGGGTGGGGGTGGGGGAGTAAATGCTGAAATGAGGCTAATCAGACAAGAGATGGAGTAATGTAATAGGGTTTTGATTTGAGGTGATGTTATTTATATATATATGTATTTTATTTTTATTTTTATTTTATTTTTTTGTTTATAGTCAAAATTTCAGTTTTAAAATGAAAATTTACATTTTAGATTGAAATATGGAAAATCTCTTTCATGTGTTAATTTAAAAGGAGATTTCAAACAAAAAATTAGATCAACATGTCCACCAAAAGAATTGATAAAATGAAAAAATAATCAAAGATGCAACCTATCAGCACAAGTAATGGTCATATGCCTGCTGAATTAAGTGACATTATGAAGAAGTTAGAGTGCCAAAAATATTGCCGATTTGGCACTCAAGAGTATAAGTAGAGAAGGAAATTTACTTTCGGCAATTTTCTCTTTTAGATCATCACTTGAACATTCATGCATATACCGAGGCTGCAATACGCATATCGAAGTGCTAGTCCCACGTTTCTCGCAGGCTCGGCGCGATACGCATATCGGTGCGGCAATTTCATTTTAGGATCGCGACACGATATATATTTGTGCGTTGAGATGTGTATTGGTGGATGTGCGGTCGGCAATTACATTTTGGCGCTCACGTTACGCATTTCATTTGACCAACCATTATTGTCATGTTGTTTTATTCGAATGAATATTTGATTACGCATTCTCGATGGTTAGCGAATATACGCGAGCTGCTTCATCGATCTAAGAAGAATATTAAATAAGATGCTATTTCATGAATTTCGGTAGTAGTGGTTCATCGAGTAGTCTTATTAACGCTCATACATATGCCTATATATAAGTACGATTATACGTAATGACACCATTCGCGATATTAGTGATTCACTGCCTTCACAAATTTTACTCCTATTTTCTATGACGCTTTTATGTCTAGTTTCTAGGAGTGACGTGAAGGTCGTCAAGGAGTCAAGGCTGACAAAGTTCTAATAAGATCAGAAAGTGAAAGCGGTGGCATAGAAGTTCTGGTCATTATTCTCCTATCTTTTTCTCATATGCTTTCTCTAACTTACGTTGTTTATCGAGAGGTCAGCGACCATACTATTATAACGATGTATTGCGGAGACTATGTTGTAAGTTTTGTTGGTCAGATATTGAAATATGTACGCTTATGCTGATGATGCTTAGTGGATGCTATTGCTCGTCACCACTTTTAATTAAAAGAAAGATTATTATTATTAATTATTAAATGAAGTCATTTTTGTCATATCCATATCAGTGACTCTCGCGCATGCGTCATTACTTATCTAACTCTGCCAAGGTCTGACGTAAAGGTCAGTTACAATATTATCCAAGTTAAAATATGAAAAATTATTTATAATCAAAATTTCACTATGAAAGTGAAATTTTCATACATTTTAGGTCAAAATATGGAAACAAGTCATTCTTTGTAACGAAGATCCGCGAATCGCTACTGTCGAATGCGACTCAGCAGTAATTCCTAACTAACATAATAGCTTCACACGTATATCCAAATGATAATTCATTTATTTTATTTTAGTGACTTAGTCAATACGGCCCCAAACTAAAAAATACACGTATATCCAAATGATAATTTATTTATTTTATTTATTTTTCATCAAAGGATAATGGATTCCTCATGCGGTTCTCTCAAAATATTAAATAATGACAGGGAAGCTTTTGAGAATTTTAATTTGTTATTTTACTAATGGTCAAACGAGTAAAGATTCTACGAGGATATTGTCATTTGTCAATAATTGAGAGATGCTTAATTGCTCGCAACAATTTAGCTCGCCAAAAGATGCCTTTCACAAACAACAGCTTACAACAACTTGGTATCACTACTTCACTTTGTGCCATATTTTACATCATAACAAAACTGCTAGAATCCTCAATACCATCTCTCAAAAACTGGTTAGGGAGGGACTCAAGCCTCCCACATCAAGTAATTCTTTTACTGCTAAGTTTGACAACACATGACACTAGCATCTTTCAAAGACCCCAGAAAAGTTTCCCAACGACGCAACCTCGAAAGCATAAAATAATTACCTTGCAGGGCGATCGCTAGAATTAAACCGCCAACGCCTCGTAATGATAGACCATTAACTAAAGACATTTTGGCAATATGTGGTATAGTTCACAAATGCATCAATAGATAGCCGAGAATGAATGGGAAAATATTATACCTGGGTAATAAAAGTGCCATGAGGGCTATTGAAGAGGGGGCTTTAAGAAAAGTCTCATGGCTGGGATCAGAATATGTTGAATTGACCATTCACGCTGAGCCCATGCAGTTTCAGCCTCCGAAAGTAGGTCAGAATAGATGCCATCCTCCATTACATCACTCCCTGGATGGGAAGATAACTTCTTACGGCAAAAGTATTGCATGAGTGCATAACACAAGTAGAAGTTCCTCGGTATTGCATGAGTGCATAACATAAGTGAAAGTTTGCTCAACTTAGAATAAAAAAGAATATTTTGTTGACCAAATGCACATTTGGAATTTATAATTTTAATCGTTAAGAGTTCATGGATGCAAAAGGCCTCAGATTTACATGAATAAGCACAGGGAAGTTGCTCCTCATACAATTTATGTAGGAGATGGTCCTCATCAATCCCCTACAATTATAACCTTAGCGGCTGTAGTATACTAAACTTATGTACTAAACACCTTCATAAGTCAGCAAATGACCTTCAGAAGTCGGCAAATGTATCAGGGCAGTGTTAGCAACACAACCCAATCCTCCCCGGCCGCCTCCACACATTATCAATGATTATGGACAGTGAGAAGAACATTGCAATAGTATCTAGAAGATAGAGCGATACAATTAAAATTGTTGAGGAAAAGTAAAGATTTACATGAAGTAAATGGAAATATTATCTTACTTAAGATATTGCATGGTACAGAAAATTAATAAACAATCTAGTTGACAATGGCTAACATAATGCATCATCGTAATTTACAAGTGATTTTAAATGGTATTAGAGTATTATAGCGATATTCGAACTCATCGACGTTTCCTTCTTCCGGTGATCAGTAGTTTTCCTCTTATAAAAACTTCTTTAGCCCATCCCCTGATGGATTGGGCAACAGAGGAGCATGCATTGCATAAAAATCTACAAGAGAAGCAGCAACAGTTTGGAACAGTGTTTCTGCCATCCTAATCAACCTGACATGTGAAAGAAGTATAACTTCTAATTTAGCGATTCCGAAGATATGATCTCAAGTCTTAGATAATCTAGCTTTCCATATTTACAATAAAAATATTTAGTACCTTTGGATTATAAAGTAATCAAATAAAAGCAGGACCCTAAAACACATTAAATTTTGTCTACTAAACATTTATGATACTTCTCTAATATATATTGAGAAACAAACAAATATTGTGCACAATGAGACGCATGAAGATCTACGCCAATCGAATCCTATACTAACCGTTATTTTCCAATCTAAATATATAATCGGTAAACATTTATGCACACATGCTTATTCGCAAGCATCAAGAGATAAAATGCGTGGAACCCGTCAAGTTCTTGCAACTACGTAAAATGATGGACGAAGGCTCCCCATCCACTCCAGCATCTCGCAATTTAAGCGCTCCCAACCAAATTTTGGTTTGAGAGTTCATATCTTGGAACGGCACTAAGGCAGCATAAAGACATATAGATAACAAGATACTTACATCATTGCCTAAAGAAAGATTCCTAGTGTATTGGTCAAGCGCTAAGGAAGATCGATACAACTTCACAGGTGTCGTGAAGTTATGAATGTAGTACTCATCTAGTAATTTGACTTTTGTTTGAGTAGTTCGATGTTTATATGAAAAGTTGGGTAGAGAATACAACGAGTGTCAGTGAAGATAACTTTTAGTATTTATATCTGATATCTCAAGTCTTAACAGCAGGAATAGGGAAAGGGAACCAAAAACCTTGACCACTGGACTTTGGCAGCATTAGAAATTAAACTAGTACTAACATGTCAAAAGGACCAGGAAGTTCACAATGCAACTGAGCCAAATAAGACAAAATTCAACACTTTCAGCTATCATGGAGATTCTAACCAGTTCCTATCCCCCACCTAATACCCACTTCTCTTTTTCCCCTGTGGGAGTTGCTAAGCAATCCAATAAATAGAATGTGCCAGTCCTTTAGCGTGAGGTAAAGAGTCATATACAAAAGCCATACATATTATGAAGAGAATACTGAGCACCAGCCACCAGACATAAATAGATGCCAAAAAATGCAGGAAACCCGCTCTAAGTTCTTTTGCATGAAGTATACAGCAAATTAGTTGCAGGTGAAGTACTCAGAAGGTTTATAAATTTCTGATGAAGAATCTTCTTGATCAAACAACATTATGAACTCACAGTCACATATTCATGTCTGGGGAAGGACATATTGTGAACTTACGAATTCAGCATAATCATGCCTACATTGTTTCTGAGCATACACAATATATAGTATCTCCTATAAACAATTAGTTGCAGGTGGAGTAGCTTCATTCCCCTCCCCTAGGGCACTTGAGTACTAGACACCATTCTCACAGTAGAAATGAGATAGATCTTAAAGTTTCAGTAAAATAAATAAATAGCATTAGAAACCAAATGTATGCAGTATGCACAATACAAATGTCAGAAGGACCAGAACGGGTAATTTTTGTAGGAAAATCTCTTTCATCTGTTACTTAAAAGGAGATTTCAAACAAAAAATTAGATCAACATGTCCACCAAAAGAATTGCTAAAATGAAAAAATAATCAAAGATGCAACCATCGCGCACAAGTAATGGTCATATGCTCAAGCTTGAATTAAGTGACATTATGAAGAAGTGGAGTGCCAAAAATATTGCCGATTTGGCACTAAGAGTATAATTTAGGAGAAGAAATTCAACTTCGGCAATTTTCTCTTTTAGATCATCACTTGCAGATTCATGTGGATCGACATCCTCCTCTTTCAGGACGAGAATTAATAGTTCTTTAGTGAGCAGTGATCATTGGTGCTGAATAGCATTGAAATGACAAAACTGTCGCAAAACTTGCTGGTACATAAGCTCCTTTTCTATTGGGGAAGAAGACCAAAGAATTCAGCCGGTAATGGCATGAGGTAGCACTTCAATGAAGTATAATTACCACCAAAAGAAAAATTCCTGCTTGGCTGATGTCTATTAGATAGAAAGAAAAAATGCTTCACTAAGAAACAAGAAAATTATCTTAAATTGTAACTAATATACTGAATGGCAAGTAGCCTCTAATCCTTATGGGCCAATACGTTCCCAGCGAACATAAGAATCAAGAACAGAATATTCACCTCAAGTTGACTACATTGGCCAGAATATTCACTAAGAACTTTTGCTTAAAAAGTTTGGCAGGAGTTGGTTCTTTGTTCAATTTTTAAAATTTAAATTAATTTAATTAATATTATATATACGTACATACGAATGTTAAGAGCTTTAGCCCAAATGGTAAAAGCCAGCCAAAGTTTTCAAGAATTTTATTTATGTGATATATAATCGCCATACTTAATTCACTATCGTGTTTAATTTATTGAAAGAAATTCAAATTTTTGGTAGAGTAATTTTTGGGGTACACCATATTAATCACTTCTTATAATGTTGGTTGTTTTGTTTGAATTTTTTTTAAAAAAATTTGGAAATTAATTTGAATTTGATATATACACATATGTATGTTGGTGCGCAGCTAATTATTGAAAAAGGTCAAATTCAGAATAGTCAATAAATTAATTATGCAAATTGAAGTTATATATTTGGTACATGGCAACTCAATGATGCCATTAGTATGATTGGCTATACTTTGTGTAAAGCATATATGGCGTACTAGATAGCAAGAATTATGCAATGGAGTTATATTCATCAATTGGCAAATCAATCAAGCAATCAATCTTTTACTTTAGTCATTTTTTGAGGTAAGAAAAAAATATAAACTGGCCATATTGGATGTGCCATCATGTTTATTTTATTGAAGAAGTTCAAATCTTTTGCTTTGTATCGTGGTTAGTTTGTTTATTGGTTATTGTTTTCATTACATTTGTATCGATCATTCTGTGAAATATAAATGAAAAAATTCGAGGATTTTTGTTGGCAGCCTAAGCAAATATGCTTTTACTCATTGTTGGTATTTTGGCAAGAGACTCCGGCTTTAAGCACATTATCGATGCTTCTTATATGGCTCTATCGAACGAGGCTATGGACGATCAACCGAAAATAGATATTGTCGACTTCTCTTAGTCGCCCGGTACGGGAAGTTCTGTGGATGCATAATCCAACAAAGATCCATATTACCTTTATTTTGCTTCGGTCATTTGTGACTTGCTCTCTACTCTACGCTCCTGCTTGGGCTTCTCCATACCCTTACCGGCTTCTTTGGATTTAATAAAATGGTTTTGGTTGTATTGTCATAGTCCGAGATGTTTGTGTTCCAATATATCAAGTTAACCTTTTGCCTTTTGATTATGATGCTTAAATTGGGGAGCGACATCGATAATTAAAGATTAATCTCACTTTTGATTCTCGTTAATTTTATAGACCCAACGTGGTTATGCGGACCTGACAAAGTCGGCTTTTTTCTTCTATCGTATCACTCCTTTTACATCGCGACAGACGTTGTTATTAATATACTTACTTCCTTGACGAGATCAGGTTCCATGTTGCTCTTATATTGTCTTTTGGTTAACTTGCAACTATCTAATTTTTTATGACGATGCCTTATCTGTAACAACTTATGCCACACCTCAATCACAATAGCGGCAGAGAGCTTTGTCATCAATGAATAGGTATTTTATGTTAAAGTCGATGCCTTGACGCTAATATAGTAATATTTTTATATCCCATAATGTAGGCTGCTTGTGTTCAAATTGGCCCAAAGTTATTTTGTTTTGTGGCGAGGATGAATTTGTATTCATTCTTCGATACAAAACAAAGATTTGATAATTTTAGGGTACAAAGAGTTTTCTTGGTAAATTGTATGACGGCATATTTGTGTTATAATTCCTCATTTATCAGGATCTCTTAGATACGTAATAGAATTGTCCTAGCCGTCATATTTGCATTTTTATCATTCATGACGCATTATGGTAGATAGCCGATGTTCGTGTTCGTTATACTACAACATTCAGAAATCTACACTCTTAAAATCTCATATTTAAAATGGCATTCGCTAGAACTAAATATGTCTACTTCTCAAGTCTTTTGGGCATAAGTTTTGTTCGCATAACTTCAAGAGATGGTCTTTCTTGAGGCGAGTTTTTGTTGCCTGCATATCTCTAATGAATGTTTCAATATATTTAGGTGGCAAGTGTTTTGAACATATTGGACAATGAGCTTGTACAAGGAGTTGGAAATTACATCTTAAGGTTTGTTGTACGGCCTATATTGCAACAAAGATGAAACTTATGGACTGTTTCCATTCACTTACTTCTTTTTCTTTTTTCTTGTTTGCTGGATCATTAATAGTTTTAAGTGTAATAATATGGCATTCTTTATACTGGATTTCTTATACCGTATTCTTTATACAGCTCAATGGGGTATTCAAGTTTTATCCAGGACCTAGACTAAAACCGGTCGATAGTATTCCTTAGCTTAGTGGATAGTTCATCCATTAGCTTAATGGATAATTCATCCATACACGAAATAATGACATTGTCACTTGTATTCCTATCAACGTTGTGCCACATAACAAGACGTAAGACTGGTCCGAGTTCTACTCCACTCGATCAAAATTCTTATAAAGACATCTAACGGGTGGAATTTAATCAACATCCTGGCCACTTTGATTCTTCAAGTTAAGAATAACGTAGATATATGTCTTTTCGAATGTATCCAATATTGTTTTATTTTGACCAAAGTAGCTTTTCCTCATGTTGTATCAAGCTCGGCCTAATCTGCTTGTCCATCCGCTTCTCATATAGATGTTTTTCATGCAAATGGTATGTACATTCTAAACTCCAGTCTTATCTCTGGAAGTAATTTGTATATCTATAGTCAGTTTAGTTTACAAGCGAATTGTCAGAACTCGTCCGAAGCTCATGGGCGGTAAAGCTTGTCAATATAAATGTTGTATTATCTTTACGTGTCACCTTTAAACTTCTTTCCTAATCCTAGAAGTACTCATTGTGTTTTTCCATGGTCTACTTTTTAATCCACTTCCCTTGGGTGAGCGATTCTCGCTTGTTTAATTTAAGGTATTACATTCGTGGCTCCGCAAAGAATGGTTTTAATTAATGAGGTTCATCGATTGGACTTAGCCACGCCTCATCGTAAGTCTTTCTGTTTCTAACAGCTTACGCCGCCCTACATGTATATATTTGATTGCGTGCTTGCAATGTAATATTGTTCTATTACTGCACTGGTCAATATTTAGACAAGTGGATCGAAGCGGATTTCAAGGTAACAAACAAATTGGTTGATGGTCGCTATTCGCCTAACTGAAGTTGTTAGATATACCATCAAATAATGTATTTTTTTTGAGAGTGAAAATAGACTAAATTTCATTCTCAAGACCGAACTACTTTCATTATTTCAAATAAAAGACCTAAATATTTCAACCTTTCAACAAGATTCCGGAGGGATTTTTGACACTGAACTTTGGAAATCTTTTGGCACCCGAACTCCACTATAACATATAAACATAAGGGAAAACAGATATTTTAATATATTACACTTTTATGGGTCAATAACAAACACTTAATCGGCCAATATTTAATACCTTCATCGTGACGCTATGCTTTTTCTATTAGTTGCCTCTGGCTTTACCTCAATACACCGATTTATGTGTCCTTAGTTGCACTATTTGCCATTGTTGTTTAGCCAGCTCTTTAAAGTATGACATCTTTTGTGTTAATCTTTTAGGTTAGTAATGTATACGAATTTTGCACTACTGTTTGATATTTCTTTGGCTCCATCCTCTGTTATAATGTATAAGGAATTGAGAAATAAGAAGAAACGGGAGCGGTACGGGCCGTAGGTGTCTTTTACGATTTTCGCCCGTAATCGTTTTTTCTGCCCCTGAATTTGCCTACTGCTTCTCTCCTGCACTCTACCTGTAAAAGAGTAGCTTGCCTTGTCCCCTCATCTGTTTTAACATCGAAGTCTCAAGTATTATTACATCATTCTTGGTCGAAATTGGCATACCCTGTGATACATCCGAACTACGCCTACATTTTCTACCATCTAAATTATTGTTGGTGTATGGGTGCCCATGTAGCGATGAACCTAGCTGAGAAAGCTGAACTATCTCAGAAACAACATGAATACTATTTAGTTTTGCTTCGCCGACTAGACTCACCTTCTGGTATGTCGATTTTTATTGATATATTAGCTGTCAAGTGCAGGCCAGAAAGTCGAATGCTTTTCCTATTGTCGAAATGAGGTATACATTTCCATACCGAGAGGCGTCAGTTGTCTGACCGCGCCATTTCTCATAATCCTCCAAATGTACTTCCCGACATCTTTCCACACGGGGCATGCAGCTATCGCCTCGCGTGTAAGAACCGAATATTGAACCCGAAGTCACAGACGCCCAAATCCTCATGTCGTCATTCCACTTTGTGATTCCTCGGCTCAAGTTAAGCACGATGATGTACCAATTCCCCCGATACGTGTGTCGCCTTATTATCTATTTCTTTATAAGACTTCGCCTATTACTTAGTACATCCTTGTTGCTTATTTTCACGGCTAAATATGTATGGTGTCATATATGACTCCGTTAACGTGGTAAATCATTTTTCTATTGGTGTGGGTCATGTGTTCAAGGTAAATATTTTGGCTCAGTTTCTTTTCATTCCCCGGATTTTTTTTTACTTTTGAGTTTGTGGGCAGTGGCCTGTATAAATCACATTGCCAGAGGGCCCACAGATGTTTACCTTCCAATTTACTCTCTTGGTGTATATAACTTTCACACCTTCTACGAAGCGACGCCTGGTCAACATGTCTCGCAATCTGTGTGAATGCATCTTACTCATAAATACCATGCCTCTTATTTATATGCTTATCTTAATCTTCATTACACTTTACTCTCAGAAGTTGTTCGAATACACATCCACCTGCCTCCTCTATGCAATATTATATTATAAGTTGCTAGATGTTATGCACCTACGTGTTGACGCATTAATGGATCTAAAACGTACGTTAGTTTGTGTGCTAAGCGTGGCCTAAAGTCTTCGACCATTCAGATGAACTATAAGTGATGTCTTCGATGGAACTTTATGAAATTTTCTATAACTACTTAATGTATATTATTTATAAAATCAAGTGTCAAATGTCGAGTGCACATTTGGCATCTGCTATCGTATTTAACTTATTTTATTCCTCTATTTTATCATCCTATATTAATATTTGGGACAAGTTATACCTGCCTAATATAAGATTGCCGGGCATCCGCCGGATATGTTTTTACTAGTTATTAACTAAATAGGAGGCAACTTACCAGAATAATAACTAGAGTCAATCTCTTTGATAAGCTCTTGAATACTAGTAAGATCTACAGTTTCGCTAGGGTTCCTTCTTTGTCTGATACAAGCCCTGCACCATATTAGTAATTCATTATTCATCCAGTTGTTATTGGGATACCAATATTTAAACTATAGGATATAATTCATAAAATGGAACAGGATGAATGGTTAGACATGAAATTCTTACGATGCTGTCAACAGAAATAAAATAAAATATTCACAAATTGTGTCTGATATCAACATAAAAACTTCCAAAAACTGAGACCACTTCTTTCTATTAAATGCTAGAGTTTGTCTTAAAAGAAAAAGAATTTCTATGGGTATAATTAAAGGATCTACTATCCACATAAGCACTACTGAGTGGAGTGAAAATTTGGCATAAAGGATGCTTAAGAATGCAATCCCCACAAAGCGGCCAACAAAGTGGTAAGCTCACTTTCTACCTACCATGGTGAAGAACATGCATCATCAGCGGAAAAATCTGATCGCTTAGGCGGCAGCAGTTAGTTATGTAGGCATTTAATTGCGGATAGTTTTTAAGAGTAATTCTACTTTTACGAGAAAAATGTGCTAAAAAATAAAGAAATAAAAAAGGGCTAGAGTGTTAAATGCTCAAAATGGTATTTTGGCATATACGGATATATAATGATGTATATGGATGTATAATGGCGTATATCAAGGTATATCATGTGAAATGGAATGTTACTGCATTAATGTAGATGCCCATAACAAAAACCTGTGAACAAAATGTGATTTTGACAAGAAATCAATAGCGAAAATCACAAAAAAATTATCAACCAAAGCACAAATAATTGACTTAATAGAAAAATCATAATTTCTTAACAAATACTTATGAAATCCTACTAAATCTAGGACAAATTAATAAATAATTGAGAAAGAATGAATAATATATTCAAATAACCCCAAAAAAAGAATAAATTTAACAAACCCACAAAATATACTTTTACATAATCACTAAATTCGAACTAATCCATAGAGAATCGATTGATTTTGGTTCTTACCCATATAAAGAACATATATATAGCTTCGATTTCAAGAAAATCGGATAAAAAATGAAGGTTTTAGAGCAATTTAAAAAAAAATCCAAAATCATAAATTTGGGGGAGAGAATCACGAAGGGAGGAGGAAGACAAAGGGTGGTCAAGCACATGGGGGGTGATGGTGGTTGGTGTTTTGAGAGGGGAGAATGGATGGTGGGTTTGGAGAAGAGGAAAAAGATGAATTAGGTTTATTGTTTAATAAGGGTAATTTAGGACATTTCCTGTTAAAAAGTATGCCATTTTGCAAAGAAAATTAATATGGTGTTGTAATTTAAAAACACTCCACAAATGGTGCCGATCTTCCAAATTCTCTATATTTGATACGTATGAAAGTTAGTAGGTTAATAATTATTCATTCCCTCTCAAACTAATTGATTGTTTATAAATTTTTTCTATTTTTTTATTTGATCATTTATTTTCTCAATGCAATTTTTTATATTTTAACATTTTTGTCACTTCCCATTTGCATTGTCAGTTTGTCATTGGTTGATAATAAGTTGGCATCTTCTTGAAATCGATAAACTGTATGTTGCTTTATTTTCTTGTTTTCCAAAGCCTTCATAAATAAGTTTGAATTATATGATTAAGATTAAACGAAAAATATTACAATAGCTTACAAATAAATATGGAGCGGATCAAACGGACAATCACGAAGCGATGATACCATTAGCATGAAATAATAGAACTAAAAGCTTATTAAATACTTATGATTAGATAAAACAGTACAACTATAGGTGGGTATTAGATTAAGGATGAATGACTTTTTAACATCACTCATGATTGCAACACTTACTTTGATCAACCTCGTTCAAAATCATACTATCTCGATCACTCATGTTCACAGATTCAAACCCCTCTTCCGTCGGCTTTTGTTATTAAAGGAAAAAGTTCATCCATTTTTCATCATAGTGATGAGTTATCAAACAATCTATCATTTTGGAAACAAAATTGACCAAAATTCTGAAAATGCATGTGTATCTATGCTAATTATGTACGAACGAATATAACTAAATGTATATATCAACATCCAAATCTACTACTAATATCTCAAGAATCCGAATGCACCATTATCAAAATAATGCAAGTAAATCACACCAAATCTTTATACGTGCTCCCCTTCACGTGACGCCCGTCAGTAAATCAACTGTAACGAACTCACAATCCATCGCTACAAAGTCCTATCAAACTGCCTTCTCTCCAATCGGGAAGAATACTTTATAATCTAAGATTCTTAATGACAAATCTATAAACTAGATTTAGCTTAAACGATATAATAAAACGATACCAATCAAGCAGGAGAACTCTAACGCACTCCTGTAACAATCGGTAAAGTTGAGAAACGGATATTTTGCGACATTTGCTCAAATGAGATCTAATCTCTTAAAGTTCTCACAAATCGGCTGTCATCGAGACCCTATCGGACCCCGGCCTCAATGGGGGTCTCGGCGGCCCTCTCTCGAAGGGTCTCCAATGGCAATACATACGCATCGGCTCCAATTTGAGCATCAGACCCCATCGGTATCTCCTGCATCACGGGTTCCCGATCCCCCGCAGATCTCCAACTTTGAAAATGCCTTCAACTTCAACAATCTCCCACTTGAAGCCTTTTCAAATCACCGTCTTCAAGACCTCTCATTCCTCGCAAAGAAAGACTCTTACGAGCCTATCAAGCCTCAAGCACCGGCTCAACACAATCTCAAATTTTCTCCTGTTTACAACTCAGAACATATCACGGGATTCGACCTCCTGTAATCTTGTCGCTCAGACCCCATTCTCCAATATCAACGATGAAATGGAACTCGCCTCCCATGTGCTTTGTCCTCGCATTTAAACACGATTTTTAGCCGATAAATCGGTGACCGACTATCACAAGCATATGTTACATTCATGCTCAAGATCTTCACTCTTTCAAGAAAGTCTGCAACCAAATCATCTCTTCACGGCTTCCGCCATAGCAACATATCAGCTTCTGCCAACTAGACAATGCTACTATTGGTCAGTAACTTCGATCTCCAACTAATGTTAGCATTCCCCAAACGTGAATACACATCCACTAAGA
Source organism: Lithospermum erythrorhizon (assembly GCA_019722365.1). Classification (NCBI taxonomy): domain Eukaryota; kingdom Viridiplantae; phylum Streptophyta; class Magnoliopsida; order Boraginales; family Boraginaceae; genus Lithospermum; species Lithospermum erythrorhizon. Next base: position 51,914 of record JADFUC010000500.1, on the reverse strand, counting down.
GACTTCCTACTATCAATATCACCACCGTTATCAACATCTACATATCCCACTAACCCCATACTCAGCCTTTTATTTGAAACATATGATTTTTCAAAGACACTATTCGCAGATTAAAATCCACTTCACAAACAATGTTCTCTCTCTCAAGTCGTATATATATCTATTGACAACTCCCACAACATGTGCAATATCAGGTCTAGTGCACACCATAGCATACATAAGATTGGCTTCCATCAGAGAAGCATAAGGCACCTTATCCATATACTCTAAATCATCTTCAGTCTCAGGTGAATGTTGTACTGATAATTGAAAAATGAACAAATCAACGGGTACTTATTGTGCTTTGCATCCAAAGATGTCAATCGCTTGATTACCTTCTTCAGGTATTCTTCTTGTGTCAATCTCAGAGAATCCCGATCTCTGATTATTCTCATCCCTAGAATTTGCTTCGCCTCACCTAGGTCCTTCATCGCAAATCCCACTGACAACTCTTTTTTCAACATGTTCAATCTTTGGAAATCAAATTTCCCATTAATCAACATATATCATCAACATAAAGAAGTAAGATAACATAATCTTTGAAACTTCCTATGTAAATGCTTAGCACGGTCTCACAACTTACAAACTTCAAACCTTTGATATAGTTATCAAAGGTACATTCCACCGCCCGGAGCTTGCTTCAAGCCGCATGCTCTTCCTCGAAGTTTGCACTAAATCTTCTTTCCCTCTAACCTCAAAGCCTTGAGGTTGCTTCATGAATAACTCTTCATCTACATCACCATGTAAACGTAGTTTTTACATCCATCCGATGAAGGTGCGTATCATCTCGCTACTAATCCCTTAACAATTTCGATTGTCACAAGTTTAATTGCGAGAATATTTCAAACAGTAGTCAATTCATTCCTCCGCTGAAACTTTCGACAACCAAACGAGCTTATAGCTTGCTTCCATCCTGCTCCTCCTTGATTCGTGACCCATTTATCTCATATATTCTTCTCCTCGCTTCCCGCGTCTAATAACTCCCACGCCATGTTTATCAACAATGACCCATCTCCTTTCACGCTAACTCTCACTGACATCGCTTCATCACATTGCATCGCTCGACATAACTAATGTGCTCGCTTCCGCCGCTTAACGTTAAAGTTAGCAAGGTGAATACCTCTCGAGTTGGTTTTCCTCGAATACCTGATACTTCTTCGAGACCAAAGTTTCTACATCTTGATCACTATCGTGACACCCTTCTTGTTGATCATCGACGTAAATGCACACGACTGCTGCCTCCCCTCCATCCGAACCCATCTCTTCTAAAGGTGGCATATCGCCAAAAGGATCTTCGTGTTCATCTTTCAGAGTGTGGGAATGATCTAAGATGCCATTTGAAGGAACTGAAATATGCGCCTTTCTCCCGTGATTTGACTTCCCTCGGTATTTCAGCTTGCATTCTCCTTCCAATTCTTTCTCCTCTAACACTTTTGGTCCTGCCTTTGTATAACACTGCTCATCAAGACTGACATTCTTGCTTCGAATGATCTTCCGGTTCTTCAAATCATGTAACCTGTATCCCATCTCGCCGTCAGCATAATAATAAAGTAAAGAATGTTAGATTTAGCTTCAAGCTTATTTCAGCATTTGCATCAACATGAACATATGCTAAACAACCAAATACTTTCAAGAAAGAATAGTTTACCTTCTTCAAACTCCACATCTCTTCGGGAATTCTGAAATTCAGAGGGACCGGGCGTCCTCTGCTTATCAAGCATAAAATTGTGATTGACAAGGCTAAATTTTAACGCTTGGAGAAACCGTTGTAACTCATACTTAGAACGCCTAGTCCGCCGCCTGCTCATCCTCTCAGCCTATTCCGTTTCGTCAGTGTTCTCGAATAGTCTTCAGATCCTTATTCCATTCTCTCTCGCACAATATCACAAATCCATATCATTGTATTCACCCCCTTACTGGCCGGATCTCAAACACTTCACTCTCAACCGTGTCTCATTCTCAACCATAGTTCTCCATTTCTTGAAGATTTATACACCTCGGATTGCCCTTCAGAAATAAACCCAACTTTTCTCTCTGCCGCATCATCAATGAAGGTTACATAATACGATGAACATCCTACGTAACCAACAGCCCGGTCCCCAAAATGGACCGTGAACTAACTCAAGTCTTCACATTTCGGCTCAACGCGGCGAACAAACCGACTTCTTCCGTCTCCCCGTAACACACCACAAATACGATGATCAATAGATTTGGAGCCTGTGTATCACATTATTTGAAATGTGTAGTTTTATACCTTTCGCCTATGTGGCCCAAACGGTCACGCCACAGCATCGCCTTCTCGAACCGCCAAATGCCAGCCATAGTCATTCGAGAACTCCCAGCAGCGTACGTAGGTTCCATCTCGCACCTCGGGTTACAACAGACCGAGCTACCTTCCGCCACACCGAACGTCAGCCTCGGTAAATCATCCCTATCCAACCGACTCACAGAGATCGTTTCACCATCTTCGTACATGCCTCACTTTAGTCAATCTCCAGTAGGTCCATTCGACAGTTTCCAAGCTCACATCTCCCATACCTTCAATCTTCAAATGTTCAATCGTTAACAAGATGAACTCGACCCATAATCTCCAAATGCCCATATAACTCAACATTACATCCTCGAACAAGCGTAGTATGAACGACGCTCCCGAATCAAGAACCAAGAATCTCATTCAGCAGAATCAACAGACAAGAAATAGTAGCATCCGTGATACTATCAACAACATTCACATCGCTCTTGTTGCCCTCTCCCGACTACCGTGATGCCTCAGATTGGCCGTTAAATACGCGACTGGCCTCTATTATCTTCAAAGACTCAAGAGTGCACGGCCCCTCCAAACTGACTTACTCTTCTCTCGACTTCGACCTCCATTTATTCTCGACGCTTCCTTTTCATAGTTCCTACCCTGCTTCACATTCAATGCAACCTTTCTCAATCCCCATCATTCTTCCGAATCCTTCGACGCATATCGCTTCTTCAACCACCTTAAGTCAAAACTTCTCATTCCCTAATTAAATTACTCATGCCAGCCTCTCATCGGCTCCCCAACCATTCCGGGCAAAGATGCCAATGGTATCAATGCTTGTAATTCATCCTCGGTTAACCTCAAGCAAGAGACAATTGATTAATTCAACTCCTAATTCTTAACCCTCAACAGTAGGTGAATTGATTGGTCAAACTATCAAATCATTAAGGTGCCTAAAGAATCGAGTATTCATTGACATCCCTATAAACAATTGCTTCAACAACCTTAATCTTTATTGTTGGCGGATGGTTTCTCATATAACCCTGACAAAGCTATCATCAAGCCCTTTGTCGTGGTCTCCTTCGCTACATTGGCAACAACGTTCCTAGACAAGCACGGTCTCACTATACCCAAGACTTGTCTATCTAGCTCATTCCACTCTTCAATCTCCATATTTATGGCTTCTACTAAAGGCCATGTAAGTTCTTCTCATACAAATAGTCTTTCATATTCATCTTCCAATGGGCTTAAATCAACCCATCGACCATCTACAAAGATATGCTCCATACACACTGCATTTCTGCTATCAATTTCGATAACTATATCTAGATTCCTAGCTTTCAACTGCCCGATACCAATTGTCGGGATGAACGAATGTAACCAAACGTATATATCAACACCCAAATCTACTTAGCCTAATATTCTAAGAATCCGAATAGTATTAATATCAAAATACCGAAAGAATAACACCAAATCTTTTATATGTGTTCCCTTCAAGGTATCGCCCTGCTGGCCGCCGCAGTAAATCAACTGTGAATGAACTCACAACGATCGTTACAAAGTCCTATCAAACTAAGCTTCTCCAACTGAAAGAATACTTATAATCTAAGATTCTCAACACAAATCTACACACTAGATTTAGCTTAAAATGATATACAAACGATACTAATCAAGTAACAAATTTAATGACTAAACAATTGAAAAAGTTTTAGAAAATGGATATTTTAGGATATTTGCCAACGAGATCTAATTCTTTAAAGTTCTCACAACCGCTTGTTATCGATCCCATCGGGACCCCCCGGTCTCGAAGACATGAGGGTCTCATGGCCCTCCCCGAAGGCCCCGAATTTAATACATTGCACGGGCCTATTTCATAAGACGTATCCCATCGGCATCACTGCCCGATGTCTCGATCCCCCCCGCATCTCTCCAACTTCAAAACGCCTTCAACAAATTATATAAAAGTCAAGAACAATAAATCAGATATAATCTTAAATCTTGGATATAGTCTCTCGGATCAAACAAATCTAAAGTCAGACAATTCTTGCTATAAAGTTTAAAACCACATTCACAACCCTTATTATGTGCAAAGACTATCATCCTAGTTAGTCGAAATGAAAACATTATTTCTATAGAAATAGGAAATAGAGCTAAACAGCACAGGAAATAAACTCTATAATGTACCAAAAGAGAAGTTGTTCATAACTAAGAACAATGGTTTCCCTAAACTGCAAAAATCAGATACATGTACAGATGTACTACAGTATAAAGCAATTGCAGGAGAAGATTCTCATTGTAGCCTCAATTTACAAGATTGTTTCTTCTGTAAGTACTAAGAACTGTAGACTAACAAACAATTTGGATTGAAATATTACCTTCAACAGTGTAACAGGTTTCCATTGCTTCTATCTGTCTCGTCTAGGCCATCTGGAAAACTCTTGTGTACCATATCGAATGAAGAATCATATGGAAGATATCATATTCGTTTAGTATGCCAAAGAAAATGTTGTTGTACCTGGGTTAACCCTGCTTTTACTTTCAAGATACCTCTTTCCTGAATAGACAGAAGTATATCTCTAGATTTGAATATCCTTTCTCCAAGACGAAAACAGCAAAGACTCCCAATTCAATGCGTCTCAAATAAAGGAGGCACAAAATTGTTCTATTATAATTACTGGAAACACACTCAAAAGATGGCCTAATTACCTTCGAGGACTATTGACTTCAAAACCTTTAGCCATGCAGTATTTGCTGCTCTTCATATTCTGTACATAATTTTACCGGACCCCTTCTTTGGCAGCTTCCCAAAAATTTGCACACATCAGATCTTTGTTACCCAGTATTCAAAACAGAATAGGCGAAGATATCCATGATTTCTCCCAGAAAGAAAGCAAGGATGTATTGAAGGAGTGCCTACCTCAATGAATCGAGAGGATTTTGTGTCGAATAACTAATGTTTCTGGAAGAGATATATCTGCCAAATTGAAAACCTTCTTTGACAAGATCGGGTATTGCATAGAGCTCGAATACAGTTAGCCATGATCGCTCTGTGGTTCTTCAGACACTTGAGGGATAAATAAAGTAAATAATCAATGCCGCTAGATCTTCATAATTATTGTATCGATCTATTCGGCCGATTCTCTAGTATAGTTTGTATAGACTGTAGAGTTGTATTAGAGTTTGGATAGCAAAGGGACTTCCTCATCTCACTGCTATATATAGTTAATGCATCTAGCTTTGTAAAGCACTGCACAATCTTAATTATGCTCAGAAATACAATAGCCCAAACACAATTCAACAAAACTTACACACACACATATTATTCAAAGATGCACTTTTTTCCTAAACATCATTCCATTTCTACTTAAGCTTAACATTTTACAAAACTATATCGAAATGTAGTATTAATTGTTATTATTTTAATTTGTATCAAAGTCAAGGCCGGTTAAGATTTTAATTTTGATGTATTTTTTAATAGGTTGTATGATATTTTACGGAAAATATATCCAAATGTAGTATTAATGTTATTATTTTAATTCGAATAAAATTGTGCGAGTCAGTTAAGACGATAGTCTTTGTTAATTTTGATCATCTAAAAGAAAACTGGACGATATTTTAGGGATGGAGGTTCATTCTTTTACTCCCTTCATTTAAAAAAGGTTGTCTAGTTTGGAATTTTGATTGTTGATGTTTTAAATTTTGAATGGAAATATTTGTGTGCACGTTGTGTAATTTGGTGAAAATAGTACTTGAATGCAGATAGCGCACATGATAATTTCTTGAGCATGCTGTCATTAAGTTACGAAGTTTGTTAAGACCGTTGAAAAATAATCTGGACATATTAATGAAATGGAGGTAGTACTCGTTTTGAATGCTTTTGTTGTTGTTGTTGTTGTAATTTTGGTTGATTGATTTGTTGTTTTGGGTTTTCAAAGTCTAATCATTATTTGCATGTGAGATTGGGAAAATTTGTGGAGAAGTTAAGAGTATAATTGTGATGCAATATGAATCTTAATGCTAGTGCTAAACATAATCATCAATTTGAAGTACCGATAACTAGTTTGGTATAACTTTTCAACCAACGAGAAAATCATCAATTTGATGTAAATAGAGTGCAATATCTTTATCAATATTAAAAAGTAATAATATCCATAAGTGAATTTAACAAACTCGGAAGTGTACAATAGATTGGCCCTCTAAGAGAGGTGAAGGCTCTGAACTCTATAGGTCTTTTCTCCTCGCTCTGTTTTATCGCCAATATTTAAAAAAAAATTGTTGATTACATAAAAATTGACCACAGTTCATTACAGAAAGACGACGAATATGTGAATTGTAGTTCATTACAGAAAGACATAAATGCATAAACGAGAGTTGATCACATAACAAATTTTAAACATAGTAGTAGACATTTTAAGTTCTCTAAACGAAAATTTGATTACATTTGATTTCTTGAAAGCAACTGCAATCAGGAAAACGAGAAACTTTTTTACAATTGCATATTCATCTTATTGAATACAAATGAAGTTAACATGATATGCAAAATTAACTAATCATGGAGTCAAAAAATCATAACGAATGCCGATTAACGGAATGGTTGTAGTGATACAAGATCTTTCTTATTTGAATTTTTTTTTTTATAAAAATTGAGAGATGAGCCTGCAAATTGAGCAGGAGACCTCACAGGTTCGAACCCTTTGACCCGGGTCAAGGTAGATACCACTAGGCCAAAGGCCTTGGGTTTTATTTGAAATTAACAAATCATTTAGCTAACATCAACCATTTCTAATTAATAAGGCGATAGCTTCATGAATAAACACATAAATAGAGAGAAGTATAAGATAAGCAAAGCGCATTTACCACAAACCGCCATAGTGCAATAGACACTCACAGGTGCACCTTCTTCTCGTGGGGAAAAGGGATATCTCTTCAAAAGAAATTGAAGAATAAAAAGAAAATAAGAACATTAATGTAGTAACTGCTATGACCATGGTAATGATCTAGAAATAAAAAGATGCTTACATTGCAAAGGCAGAGCCGAGTTGGTAAGTATACCCAAGCTCAGGAACAATCATTTAAAACTTGAAAGCCAATTAACAAGATATTTCTTATTTAAAACGTGGAACAATCATTTAGTATACTAACATCAAACATTCCTAATTAATAAGATAGCTTCATGACAAAGACACATATATAGAAAGAAGCAAAGATAACCAATATTAACAATTTACTACAAGAAAAGCTCATACAAGCAACATAATACTTCTATAACCACTCATTACCTAGCACCTTCAGGGGGAATATGGATGTCCCTTCAAAAGAAATTGAAGAATCAAAATTTAAAATAAGAATATTAATGTAGAAACCGCAATAAAAAAGGAAAATAATTTAAAAATAAAAGATATTACTATACAATGCAAAAACAGACCTAGTTCATCCGAGCTCTACAGGAGCATAGCATTTTGGGCCGTGAAATAACCGACGCTTCTTAATTCAATTCTCGAATGGGAATGACATGTTGGTCTCAATTTGGCTCAAACTGTCATAGTTTATCTCAAAGGTCACACAATGGTGATCACAAAATTCATGTTCCACTCCATGGACATCAATGGACCTATGCCGCTCCCATCCAGCATAAATGAAACAAAGGATCCCTTCACCGAGATCAATGAGCTTGGAAATTCTAATATCACTACTATCCGCAGCAGGGCCAAATATATCGTCGACCAAATTAAAACTAAAGCATTTAAAGGAAAAAGGATTCAACCCATAGATGCATAAGTCGGAATCATCATACCATAGTACATAATGATTCTTAGTTACAATACCCGGCTGCTTAAAACATCCATCAAGTAACTTGGACGGACATTCCCCTAATAATTTATTCCACCGACCTTTAACTGTTTCATTGCCAGCATCCATCACATCCAACAAATAGAATGAACCTTTTGATCCAATTAAGATAGAGTTGGCATCTTCAATGGCAGCTGATACTAGAAAATAAGGATCGATGTCTGGAGGATTCTCAGTACAAATAGGAGTCCAAACACCCTGCTCAAATACTTCAATCAAAGAAGTATGCTTGCCATCAGTATTGCCACCAATTGCAAATAATTTATCTCCAAGATGCAAAAGGTGGGCTCGTCTCCTACCTTTAGACATGGATGGACATGTTTCCCAGTACGTTGGGGAATCATTTGAAGCATCCTCGTATAATTCACCAACGACAATTTTTCGCTTTTGGTTGTTATTAAATAGTGAATCAACCAACTTTTGACATCCAAAACGTTTCACCCTATTGGAACCAGATTGAATGACAGATTTCATATTATTATGCTGACTCAGGTACTTGATTGTCCTATCATTTAAAAGTTTCCTTATGGTCTCAAACCTATATCCATATGCATTGTTACATATCTTCTTCATTACATGACTATCAAATGTTGAACCACCACATATATAGAGTTGATCTCCAAATGAAGCGAAGCTACAATCTTTAGGACAGCCATTTAAAACAGTAAAAGGTCGGGCTCGAAAGGAGTCATCTACATCATCTAGAAAGGGGGAGATGCTACGATCAATTTCGATTTTGTGATCTTTGTCGAAAATTGGACTGAATATCTCATTGAAGCCATAAAACTCCATGGCTGACAAAGTATCTATGAGTAAATACCGGACCAAAGCAGGCACTCGTACAAGATTGGTCCTCATGCTTCCAAGTTGATATGAAATAATAGAAAATAACAATCAAAAATACTATAAACAATTATAGGAATACAAACAATTAGGAAATACCCCAATTGACTGCTCTATGTGTAATGTGACTATTCTGTTATGTTTAGCTTGACCTAGTTGAGGCCCGCCTTCACATGGCCCAAGCAAAACCACTTAAAAGACCGAACTGCCGGTTTTTGTTGATGGCCGGAATTTGATTTTGAGATCCGACAGCATCCGGATCGGATAATGATTTTTCCGAAAATTTTAGGATAATCATTAAAAGATTTGAAATTGGTAGGAATTAATGATGAATGGATAAATCATTAAAAGATTTGGAGTATCTATCGAGATTACCTTAGTTACGCGAATCGAACAGAGGCAGTTTATGCTTCTCAAGTATGGAAGTTTCTGGAACAGAGGCAGTTTAGCATTGGTGTTTCTGGCACATATTTCTCAGATTTATATACCGACCGACTAAATGTGAAAGTTTCTTTAAATCTTTTTCAGAAAAAAAACGATATCGCTTTCATTTGCGCCTCGCCGCCTGGGCCTCGCCTCAACAGAGTAGAACCGACGCCTCAGTGACTGGGGCTTACACAAATAAGTTGCCTTAACATTACTAACCACTCACACCTGTGAATCTAATTCTCAACAAACGTGAGCACTACCGAGATTCGAACCCGCTGCTGACAAGCAGAGAAGACACTCTCATTGGGCAGTCTTTACGTCTGGCTGATGTGCCTCGGGTGGACGCTTAAATCTTTTCGTGATATTAGTGGGAAAAGGCTTGGTTTTGTTTGATTTGGTTTATGTGTGATCTTAATATTTCAAGAATGGATGTTTTCAGCTCAAGAATATAGTTTTGGTTTGTGTTAGTAATTTATCTGAACTTCATTATCATATCAGTATTTCCTTTATGCCCTCATATGGGTTTATGTTTGTCTTCTCTTTTTTATTTATTTATGAAAGATTGCTAAATAATGAAGTTGGGTTTGCTCTAGAAGTGAGATTCATGTAATCATATTAGATCTAAGGTTCAAACTCACTAGCAGTAGTACTAATGGAGGTTTTTGCAAAAAAGAATTGAAAAAAAAAGATGGCTAAATCAGTAAAATAGTTTAGCTTTGGTATGATATGTATGTAATCAAGTGTGGGATCAGTGTTGTTCAAAATATTTAAAATGTTGCAATAAGTGTAGTAGATCATGGGCCATGATGATTGCATTAAATCAGATCATTTTAATAATGCTTACTCCCCTGAATAGGTTTCTTGATTTATTATTGCAGAATTCAATAGGACAGTGGTGAAAAAAAAAATCATTTGATTTGTCATCGACATGAGTATATTTCGGTTTCCGGCCTTTGGGGAGGCCAGGAGGCTGATATGGTTATTAGGGATAGTGTTTGCCATGGTTTTATTGATTCAACATTTTGAGCTTCCATATGGTGGAGTTCTGTCATCTTTACTTGCTGCTGCTAAAGTGCGTGTGGCATCAGGAGGTAGTTTGTCAGATGTGAGTTCGTCTACTGACACCAAAGTTTCGAAAAATCTGACCCTTTCTAATTCTTCGTATACGAGTGGTTCTTTTAGGTCAATGGCGCACTCCCATGTTCAGCTTGAAATGGATTTATGAAATAAGTCAGGCGACAAAACAGAAATGGATAATATCAAGGTTTCATGAAAGGACATTCAATTAATGTGATTACTTAAATATATCAAATTCTTTATGTACGTTAAAGTAATGATAGATCGGATTTGTATTTAAATAATAAAAAGAAAGACTTCAGTTAACGCATCAAGAATGATTGAAGCGACACTTCTCCAACAAAATCCAGAAAAACGTATACCGCTCCATCACCGTAAGACGCCAAGGTAATCTCCTCGATTTCTTTTGCATTACCAGATTCTGCACTCAACACACAAAATTAACTAAGCATGGAGTCAAAAAATCATAACGAATGCCGATTAACGGAATGGTTGTAGTGATACAAGATCTTTCTTATTTGAAATTTTTTTTTATAAATATTGAGAGATGAGCCTGCAAATTGAGCAGGAAGAGACCTCACAGAGGTTCGAACCTTTGACCCGGGTCAAGGTAGATACCACTAGGCCAAAGGCCTTGGGTTTTCTTATTTGAAAATTGAACAATCATTTAGCATACTAACATCAACCATTTCTAATTAATAAGGATAGCTTCATGACCAAAATAATAGCAAATAGAGAGAAGTGCATAAGATAAGCAAAGCGTAATTTTACCACAAAACCGCCATAGTGCAATAGACACCTCACAGGTGCACCTTCTTCGTGGGGAAAAGGGACATTCTTCAAAAGAAATTGAAGAATAAAAAGAAAATAAGAACATTAATGTAGTAACTGCTATGACCATGGTAATGATCTAGAAATAAAAAGATGCTTACATTGCAAAGGCAGAACCGAGTTGGTAAATATACTCAACCCCAGGAGCATAACATTTGTAACGTGAAACAACTGTTTTTTGTAATTCAATTCCCGGAAAGGGCATGTTGGACTCAATTTTATCCAAACGGTCATAGTTGATCTCAAAGGTTATGCAATGGTGATCTATTAAGTCATGCTCAACTCCGTGGTCATCAATGGAGGTAAGGCACTCGCTTCCAGTATAAATTAAGGAAAGGATCCCTGCACCAAGATCAACCAGCTTGGGATGAAGCCAATCAACATTATATGCAAGGTCCGCTAAATCAACAGTAAAGTATTTATAGGAAATCAGATCCAATCCATAGATGCATCCTCGAGTATACCACAGTACGTAATGCTTATTAGTTAACCCTGGTTCGAAAAAACATACATCAATTAAGTCGGACGGACATTTATGTAATTCTCTTTTCCATCGGCCTTCTACACTTCCATTGCCAACATCCTCCACCTCCAATGAATAGAATGAGTCATTTGATCCAATCAAGATAGTGTTAGTTTCTTTGATAGCGGCTGATACTAGGTAATTAGATGGATATCTGAGGGTTCTCACTACCAACAGGAGTCCATGCACCCTGAGCCTGGTCAAATACTTCAACGAGAGGACTCTGCTCACCATCATTAGTGCCTCCACTGTATCATAATTTATCTCCAAGATGCAAACATGGGCTCGTCTCCGACCTTTAGACACATGGATGGACATGCCAGAATGTTGGGGAATCATTTGAAGCATCCTCGTTCACCCACCAACCAAAATTTTTCCCTTTGGTTGTTTTAGGTAGTGAATCATGAACTTCTGATACTGGAAGCGTTTAACCCTCTTAGAAGGACATTCATCGAGACACGAATGAGACAATCTTTATAGGAATATATCTAGCCAGGTAGTTTTAGCCTCCTCGTTTAAAAGTTGTGATATTTGCTCAAACTGAACTCCATTGGCTGCCCAAGATGACACCATGCGACTTACATGCAATGAAAGCATTGAACCACCAATGATATAGATTTGATCTCTAACAGAAACAATGCTACAATCTCCAGGGCAAGAATTTAACACAGTAAAAGGTAGCTTTCGGAAGGAGTCGTCTATAATGCCTTCATCTATAAAGGCCGAGGAAGGTAATGTTTACAGCACATGAAGGGTGAATTAATTCGCCGCCAGTACAAAATTCCATGGCTTTATAACCTTCTGAAATCATGTCTGTAACAAACCGGACAAAGCAGGCACTCGTACAAGATTGGTCCTCATGCTTCCAAGTTGATATGAAATAATAGAAAATAACTATCAAAAAGCAGTAGATAAATACTATAAACAATGATAGGGAAATACAAAACAATTAGGACTTTGGCGGCGGCGAATCGAACAGAGGCAGTCACTACTAATGGGCATCATCGAGATTACCAAGTTGAGGCCCGGACTACATTATCCAAAACAGTTCAACAGCTTCATGGCAAAAATGAGGCTCCTGAATCGCTCGTTGGGCTCGCTTCTGGAACCACCACGCTCGCTCAAGGCCCACCTCCCTACGAACGCATTTTAGCCAAAAGGCCTCAAGACACGCTTGTTAAGGATTCCGATGGATGGTCTGAATCTGCTCGTGATCGCTCGTTGCTGGTTCAGCATCGCAGAATGGACGCCCGCTAGATCAAATCGAGGTCCCGCATTAATGCGACGGTTGGTTCACCTTATCTTATTATCAAGGCCCGCTTTGTACACCGGACATCCGCTTGTGCAAATCGATGTCAACCGACGCCCGTAATTCAACCTTTATTTAAACATCGAGCATCGAGTAAAGATAATCGTTATTAAGGAACTTCCGCTGACTAACCGGACGTCCGTTCACAAAAACTAGCCGAAGATAATATATGGTCATCATGGCTCATTTTTTTTTAATATATATCATCATTCCTTACATCAAATATCGCCGCTGTTTACTTCGTTCATTTGGCTGGTAATACATAGCCTACTGCTCATTCCTCACATGAAATATAATCATTGGTGCATTTTTTGGGTAATATATATCATCATTGGTTCTTACTTTTGTTTGTGAATGTAATATCTTATTAAATTTTATATAACATCATTATTTTTATGAATGTTAAAATGTGTAAGTTAGGGAGAATATGCAACTTGGAATGGAGAACATTGAAAATCGCTATAACGTACTATATAATGTATATCAGGGCATCCATGTCAACCCGATCTTTCACTCCAAATATCCAAGATATGATAGATGAAGAAGAATTGTATTATTTATTATTTATTTTCTTTTATGAATGAACTTTGATTTATTTTCTTTTATGGATAGATGAACTTTCGTCAGTTGGATGGTTTTGATTTGTTTAATTTTTCAGATGTTAAAACTTTGCTTCGGATGTTTGAAGTTTTTTTTTTGAATTTGATGAATTTCGATATAGATATTTATGATTTATGTAGTTTATTTTTTATTTGCAATAGTGTAAATATGTATTATTTGTGAGGAATAAGCTACAACACTGAATCTTCGCTGCTGAACAGTCGTCCTTAGACGGAAAGCAAAGATTCGAAGTTCGCTTCAAGACACTAACTGGGCCAAATGTGGGCTCTGGAGCGCCTTCGTGACTCTCCAACATGACGTTCGCTCGCACACCAAGCAGTTTCACCGTCCGCCGGACACTTTACACGTGTCACTCGTGTTCCTGCACTTAACGGATCGCTAGCCGTCTGCTCCACGTACCGAATTTTTATTATCTAGATCACGACAATTCAGATTCAATTTTCACTACAACAGTAAGAACATTACTCTGTAACAAACATGAATGACTGAGTGTTAGCAAGAAAATGACTATTTTGTCCCTTACTATTAAAGTATAGAACCAAGATAACCCCACCTCTTTCTTCTTAACATCCTACCTCCGGCCACACACCCCCTCATCTCCCCACCTCTTCATTTTCCAACCCCTCATTTCAAGAACCCCCACCTCACAAATCCTACGAATCTAGAAATTCCACCCACCTCCGCGACTACAAGTGAATTATTGCTGAGTTGATTATATGCTGATTTAAGAACATCAGAATTAAAATCTGCCTCGACGAAATAGATTGATCAAGGGGAGCTGCCATGATGGCATTTGGTCTCAATCCCCCAAAAACAATCGAAAATCTCCTGAAATCGTCTGATGTTCGCCTTCGACGCTTACGTGGGATTTAGGCTCTTCAGAATTCTCCTCAAGCAGCTCCAAAAAGTGAAACCAAAAAGTTTGAATCTTTTTCACAAAACCATTAACTCATTAAAATCAGCTCTCATTTTTTAATCATGTTATTTTTTGGCTGGGGTAAAGGACTGGACCAAGGGCGATGGGTCGAAGCGAAATGGGTGTGGGCAATGCGAGTATTTGCTGGGTCGCGGGCTACAAGGAGTGTAAGGCATGAAAAAAGGAAGGGTTATTTTAGTCTCTATACTTTAGTTCTTATACTTTAACATTAGAGACAAAATAGTCATTTTACTATAACATAGTCATTTTAATGTGTATTTTAGGGTATTATAGTAATTTCAACATACTATGTTGAAAAATTAGGTCTAGTTCACGCGCTCGGACAATAAAAAGTCTGTGGCGCCCGAAAGTACAAGGCTACCGATAATAAAATAGCTCAGCATCACATAAAAATTAACTCATAGCTTAGTGGGGGGTTCCTGGCCAAAAACCCAAAAAAAATTAAGGTTACTATCTACGTGAGTCTGAATACAATACCATTATGATAATAGATCGAGTATTATATTTTAGTATAAAAGTTCTAATCATCAAGGCACACGTCATAATGGATCTGGCTCATCACCACGCTTCAAAGTGTCTTCACTCATCACCAACGCTTTACAAATGCGCCAATATGGTCCAACCTCACCACTTCCGCTAGTTGGATGGTTTTTGAACACGCGAGCAAAGACATGACATCTCGTATGTATTTTAGCACTCTCAGATTAATAATTAGGGGCATTTTAGTAATTTCATATTAAAATAGTCATTTACTAGTATATCATCATAGTCATTTACCTAGTATAGCATCATAGTAATTTCAGATCAATTGATACTCTTTCAACTCATTATCCCCAAATTCGATTTTCCAATCAATGAACTAGCTCACAAATTCGAGACACTACTGGGAATTCGAACAAGCCTGTGGTATCACGGTAAACGCATGGAAAGAGCATGTGATGTGTTATTTTTGATTTAGGGTCAAAATCGGTCAACCTCAAATCAAAACGAGCTGGTTTTTTTTTTTTTTGCTTAATTGGAATTTCATTAAGTGTTTATGTCTTCATTGCAGATATATATGATGAATACTTTTCTATTAAAGTCCATGCATGTGGTTCATTGAAGTTCCGTCCCATGTTGACATACGAAGGTGGCAAGACAATCGATGTAGATTTGCTGGAAGCCGCTTGTTCGAGCTGTAGACATGTATGAATTTGCCCTCGGTACGTGGTTATGAAATGGGTTGTTCTTTATTCTATGGATATGTGAGACCCCAATGGGGATTTCATGCGGTGATTAAGACCTTTGTCAGGTAGTTCTGGATGCATAGCCTTTAACAATATTAGCCAGAGAAAAATTCTGTAGAAGTATATATCGACTCTAATCCTTCTATCGAAGTTTTGTGCACTGTACACAAATGGGATGCCTTTAAGAGTCATAAGCCTTAAGTTTGATTTTTGCTTCGTAGTTAGAATGTCGTAATGCACAACCCAGCTGTGAATCCTGCTGTCGTGTTTAAGCAACGAGGTGTATTTAATAAATTCCCCATGGTTTGTGTAAGGCGATGATTACTAGACGAGCAAATGCAGAGAGACGAGTCGAGGCCGAGGTCACAGATGTAAGGAGACACAAAGAAGACTTGGAATTTTAGGGAATATGATATGCTTGATGAAGAATTGACGCTGAATAAATGGTGTTGAATCAAAATTGAATACGGGAGAGGCGATGGCTGAAATTACGAAACTGCAGAAGCAGGATCGGTGAACGCCTAACGAGGAATGTTGATGTTGGTGAGATCGAGAACGGCAAGGACATTTAAATTGATGAATTTGGAGGTTTGTACCCCTCGCAATCAGTTGAGGGTAATGCAAGTAAGTCAATATTCAAGACAATAAGGCAATCTAGGCACATATGGTGTACGGAGTCAATTCAAATTAAATAAGCAAACCGATATGCAGAGAGTGCTGATAATGACAAAAGAGACGTTGAATTTGAGTGATTAAATAAGCAAACTGGATATGTAGAGAGCAGTGAAAATGACAACAGAGGTGTTGAAGTTTTGAGTGAGTCTGAGTCAAGTTCTGGCATAAGGAAAGAGATACCGGGGCAAAGAAATACGGTGAGGGGCAGAGCGCAAGAAAGAAAAAATCTTAGGTATACTCATTTTAATGAAAAAGACATTCAAAATCCTAAGTTCTTCCCCGGTCTTATATTCTCTAACAAAAACACCAAATGAAAGAGGCAAAGGTCATGGTATTCTCAAGGCGCATCACAAGCCCCTACGGATCGCTACAAACGATGGATATATATTACGTAGGCATGTAAATTCCTTGCTATTTCTCCATTTGATTAAGTATGATAAAAAAGCTAGCAAAGTCGACAAGGTTAAGAGAGTAAGTGCTACATCGTGGTTGTCCCTGATGCACCGATTAGGCTATGCAGTGAATAGCAGCTCTTGCCAAAGCACTCGAGGGTGTTTCTTTAGGCTTTACCAGGACATAAAGTTGGTAACTGCTCACGTTATGATTTAGATATTTCATATCAAAATCAGCCGTTGTTGTGCAAGAAAGACAAGGGAGAAAGCATTCAAGAAGATAAATGGTGATGATAAACAGCAATATAACTTGGCATATACATACTGCAATGAACTGATTAAGGCACATCCGGGAGTACATACATGTAGACATGATTCAAATTCTCCAACTCCATTCAGTTAAGAATATTTAGGAGGATATATATCTGTTTTGAGCCCTTAGTAGAAGGGTTTCATGTCAAGAAAAGTAATATGTTTAGATGGTTGTCACACAAAGGGGTTATATAAACAACAAATTCTAACTGCTGTGGGCGCTTGATAATAATACCGGTTAATCGGCCCATAGTACGGGCGAGGTAGTAAAAGAGAATACACGCAACATGGCAATGGTTTTGCAAGGACTTATGCAAGATGTTGCCATACAAGCAAAGAGGGAGTATGTTCATTTCTCGATAGACGTAAGGTATGGTGTATGATATTGTTGTTTGATTACGCAGCTTTCACCAACATTTATGAATCAGATTTCACATGCGCAGGGTTACGTATGTGTCATGAATTATTTCCTAATGCTGCACACAGAAATTGTGTGCAACATATATATGCAAACTTCAAGAAAGTGAACCATGGACAAGATTTGAGGGACAGGCTTTGGGAGGTTGCAAGGTCCACAAACAAGGAGGAATTTAAGAGGGCTTTGAAGAAGATGAAAGATGTCAATGAGAAGGCACATGACTGGTTAATCACAAATGCAGGTAACAAATCACATTGGTGTAAAGCATTCTTTCCACTAAATGTATACAGTGACATGCTTTGTAACAATCATAGTGAGTCTTTCAATTCATTCATCTTGAGTGCTAGAGATAAGCCACTAATTACTATGTTAGAAGAACCAGTCAAGATAATGGATAGATAAAAATAGAAGATACTAGTCTTGATGTTAAACTGTGGAGTTTGTGTCCCAAAATAAAAAAGATCGTAGATGCTAATGAAAAGGAATCTGTTGGTTATACCCACATATGGAATGGGAAGTTTGGATTTGAGGTGAAGGATGGTATGATCATTTATCAAGATCTCGGTTCATGCGCTTGTGGATACCGGCAATGTGAATACCTCGGCAGCCCATGCCATACCTTGTTTTCATGCACTTAAGAGGCCAATCCTAGATTTTCAAAGCGTAGTACGTTACATGAAAAAGGCTGTCATGGCAACATATGCACATGTGCTTAACCCTATGCCTGGTATGAATCACTGGAACTGTGACAATGCAATGGCTGCGAACCTCCCCAGAGAAATGGCCATGCACTGAAACAAGAAGTAGTGGACATAACTGAGGCGGCAAAAGGAGACATGAAAGATGTTTTGACAAAGTGGTTCACTCCCAATCAGAAGCCGGTGTGCAAGTAGAAGAAGGCAATAACATTAGGAGTTGTCAACTAAGAAAAAAGGAGAACCCGCAGTTGCAAAAAGAAAAGTAATATGCCTACTGTATTAATCGCCAAATCTAATATATAACTGCTTGTATGGCGTGGCTGGCAAAGAAAGAAACCCGCCAAGATAAAGAAAAGGCAATATGTTGCAATATATTAATGCCTAGTAGACACTGCCAAATCTAATATGTCAGAATGCTTCGTGGTAAAGGTGGTCAGAGTAAAGGAGAACCTGCCAAGGTAAAAGAAAAGGTACTGCCTACTATGTTGCACATATTACTGCCTACTGTATTAATCGCCAAATCTAATATGTTTCACCGTTTCAAAGCGGCGTGGCTGCAGAAAGCGTAAAAGAAAAGTGAAGGCCGAAAGCATCATGAAGAGCCAACGAAGACCAAAAAGAGTGTAAAAGCAGCATCACTGTTGTTCAAGCACACCAAATGTAACATCAACCAGAGATGACGATTTACGAGGTGGAAATTATCACGTTGTCTTGTCTCCGTGACGCAGCGCAGCCTCCCAACGCGAAAGCAAAAAGGAGCTAGACACCTTGTAAAAGTTTTAAACGATCAAGGCGGAAAGGAAGAAATAAGAATGTTTAGGCTAGCGTAACAGCTTTTTTTGGCAATAATTTTGGTAAATGCATTAAGGCAACAGAGAATGTAAATGCATCTTGTCTCCAGGGACAAATAAGCTTTTGGTACGCTTTTTTGCAACGCTAGATTAAGGAATTAAGACAACGCTTGTTAATGCAGCTTGCAAATGTTATTGCTACTTGTTCTAGTTCAAATGTTATCTATAAGGCGCTACAACACAAAAATAGGCCGCCATTCATTATTCATATAAGATATTTTGGCTCTCATAAGGCGCTACAAAACCCATTCATTCATAAGGTGCTACAATACAAAAGCGTAAATGGCAACTTTCATTCATTCATATAAGGTGCTAACACAAAAAACAACTACCATTCATTCAAGAGGTAAAGAAACCATCTATTCTCATCAATTGAGCTCCCCTATGGCCATGAAAATGCCTACCAAAATCATAAACAAAAAAAATTCCTTTGAGTAATTTCTTCAAAATTCCTCAGAGTCAACCCTCCTTCGCCACTCCTTCTGCTCTTATTCTCTTCAATGTCACAATCATATATTCTCGACTTCAATAACTTCAATTCATCCAACACTACACAAATTGTTTCAAATAAGATATTTTATCCTTCCACCTAACCTTTTTGTATCTGCATGACAGCAGAATCAACCAATTCCATCCACCATGACTAATTTAACAACCCAAATATCCTACATTATGATTGGAAAACAAAAAAATATAAACAATTACAAATAAAAACGCATTCTCTTTCAAGTGATGTACACTAAAACACGCCCGCATTCTCGCGTCCTCGAGGTCTGCTATTAATATTTCGGCACTGTTGTCACTGGTGAGAAAATGATTCTGGCCATTACCTCCATCTCAATCACCAATTTGGTGTAATTAAAGATAGAAATAGTTGTGGTCTATGTCGCTTAATAGATTTTGATTTTATGAAATTACAAAAAATACCCCCTCCATAAAATACCCCTAATTATTAACTGAAATTACTAAAATACCCCTCTCGAGACGCTGGCCGCTTCACATGTTCAAACCATCCAACTTAACGGAATTCGTGAGGTTAATCCATATCGACGATTTGTAAAACGTCACGATTAAACAAAGACGCTGAAACGCGGAAATAATTTAACTGTATCCCAAATCGCAAACACAATGTGATGATGACGTGTGCTTTTGCCCTATATTTTATGTGATAATTATGTTACATATATTATATTATTTTAAAAGTGTGATATATATGGTTTAGTTTTATATATTAATTTATTAACTGATCAAATTTTCAGATGCATCTTAAAGAACTAAATATAAATGCTATCAATTACTTATAATTACTATGTGTATGATCTTAACGAAATATGACATCGAATTATTCGTACTCACTGTTTATAAACTATTCCCAAATAAAGTGGAACCAATATATACAATATTACAAATTCAGTATTTTTAGTATCAAACGACTATTCGTCCCCGGATATAATTTCAGAACTATTACACTTCAAAATAGGAAAAAGAAATAATATTTCATCCTCAAACAAACATTGCTTGGTGTGTGTATAACAACTCAGGTGCAATAGGTTGTGGACTTGTGGTCTCTTCCTACTCAAATTCAACCATTCTTTAGAAATTTGTTGCGTTGAGATTCTCATCTTGTTGTGGTCACATTTTCTTCCCAAATTCAGTCCTTGCCATTTTCTGCTTACTGTTTGAGCATTATTGTTCAATCAATGTCAACTGAAAATACGAAGGTTGGTTATGTTCCATGCAAAGAAATGAAGAATGAGAATGTGAGGGGGGAGATTGATACTTCTGCACCATTTGAGTCTGTTAAGGAGGCTGTTACTAGGTTTGGTGGTATTGGTTTCTGGAGACCAACTTCAAACAAACAGCACTCTTCTGATAATGTTCTTGAGGTCCCTTTTTCTTACTCTATCTACTACCCCACATCCCAAAAAATTGTATATTTTGATTTTCATGGGTCAAATTTAGCAAACTTGGTAGACTTATTGACACAACTTTGATTTGAATCGAAACTAGTATGTTCGTATTATAGTGTTAATACTATAGCAGGTTGAAAATACTATCTTTCGATATTTTTCACCACATAAGATACAATATTTACAAATATGTTTGAGTTCAACTTTTAAAAAGTCAGACCATCAAAATTTAAAACTAGACAATGTGTTTGAGAGGGAGGGAGTACTTATATAACTTTTATGATTCCTGCAAGATGAATGTAAGAAGGGGTTGATGTTGTTGTGGATTTAGACAATAACTGTCTTTTGTGGAATTGTGGTGAATGATTAAGAAGTGTTGTTTTATTAATGTTGTTCTGACTATTAACTAATGATTAAAGATAATGTTAGTATAACTGGTTGTATAGTATGCTATATTATCTCTTTAACTTAACACTGAAATTAATCACAAAAATGACTCCTTTGGGTTGTTAAATTAATGGTTAAATTTACTATCTAAAAGTAGAGTTGGGTTGGAGAGGTTTCAATTCTCTTGTATTTGTTCTAAGTTTTCACAATTTAATTAGAGTGGTTTGTGTTTGAATGGCAGGATGGTGATGAGGGGTTTGACATTTCGAAGTTAGAGGAAGAAGTTGCACAGTTGCAGAAAGAATTGATTGTCAAAGAAAGTGAAACACTAGATGTTCTGAAAGAACTAGAAAATACTAAGCTTATTGTTGAACAACTGAAATTTAAGGTGAATGGTGAATTATCAGATGACAACAACACAGGAAAAATTGGAGACGAAGTCCATCTCAACATGGAATTTGCTGCACCGGAGGAACACTATCCGAATGTTGAATTAATGAAAGAGGAGACACGCCAGGAGATGGTACATGATCACGATCAGTGTCACTCGTCAGCACCAGATTTCATTCTGAAGGAACTGAAATGGGCCAAGTTAAACTTAACAAGAACTACAGATGGCCTTGTTGATATACGGGCTACTGTTGCATTGTATAAGGGAAAAATAGAGAAAGAGAGGCTCTCAATGGAAATGACTCGCCAGAGGTTATCATCAAATGTCTCTGAGATTTCATCCCTTGATGAAGAGGTACTCGAAATAAGTCAGAAACTGCAGGTGCCAAGTAATGCTGATGGTCAACTCAGTTGTTATGATCCTGCAGCTGTAGCAAATGAACTGCGAATATTGAGTTCTGAGACCGAACAATTCAAGAAAATGGGAGAAGCTGCAAGGTCAGAAATTTTCAAAGCAATTTCAGAGATTGAACATACAAAGGCAATGCTTAATACTTCCGAGATGAGGTTCATTGCAGCTACAAAAGTGAAGGAAGCAGCTCAAGCCGGTGAAGCTATAGCTCTTGCTGAGCTGAAATGGTTATCGACCAGTGAGCACCCTTCTACTCAACAAACTTCTGAAGGTGTGACTCTCACCTTTGAAGAATTCACATCTTTTGTGTCCAAAGCTCGAGAAGCAGAGGAAGCTTCTAGGGCCCGAGTAGCTGAGGCTATGCTTCTAGTTGATGAAGCTAATGAGTCAAAAGTACACATCTTAAAGAAGGTTGATGAAGCTACAGAAGAAGTCCAGACTAGAAAGAAGGCATTGGAAGATGCCCTTGATCTAGTGGAGGTTGCAAACTCTAGTAAACTCATTGTGGAGGAAGCTTTACGAAAATGGAGATCAGAGCGGAGCCAGAAGAAATGCACTTCCCGTGATACTCCAAAGTTCAAGAACTCTGGTGCCCGTCATCATACCCGAGATCCCGCTCTACTTGATGTAAATGGTATAGATCTCGCGCCTGCCCATGATGACTCAAAACCAGCCTTGAAGGCCACTTTATCAATTGGGCAAATTCTTAGCAGGAAACTGCTTCTAACAGAGGAATATGAGAACGGGGTCCTGGCCCGTAAAAGCACAGGGAAAAGAAAGGTTTCTGGGGACAAATGCTGAAAATTGGTTGTGAGATAATTTGATGTCGAGACAAGGAAAACAATCCTCGGCAACTTCCAGCTAAAAGAAAGAACTATGGCTTTGGTAAGATCTCATTTCTGCAAACAAAACAAAGCAAGAAGAAGAAGACACGAAGTGCAAGCTCAAGGTCTCGCCTGTGTATGTCCATCTCGGATCACCGCTCAACATCTACCTGACATGCCTTTATTGAATATCAAGTCGTTAGTTGTGCTTGCAAAACTTCATATGTGTTGGTCTGGAATATAATTTCTGAAACATATCATGCTTAACTTAATATTGTATTCTAGTAGGAATATATTCTTATGTAATGACAATGCACTTGGTTTGCTATCTAAAAACGTCTATGTCCTTGAAGCAACTGCAAATGGTTGAATTGGTGGAACTTTATTTACATTAGATATTAGATTTCTTCATTATTGTTTGATCCTTGTAGTAGTAGTTGTCATTGATTTATTTATTTTTTAGTTGTCACAGTAATTGGTATTACAAAATATAAGACCACCTACCACCAGCAGACTAAATAAGGTAAGTAGAAATCAAAGGGTAGTTTATGTGTGTGGGGGACAATATCCATTTTTCACATGGTGGTTAAGTGGTTATTCATTAATTTACCTTTTTGGTTCAACTCGATCCTTCATATATATTGGATTCCATTCAATGTGAAATCTTGAAAATGAATTTGACTTAATATGACCATGAAAAAATTCAACCATGACTCGGTAAATAATTAAAACACTAGACTTGATATGATGATTCTGATGTATTTTACTACTTAAGTACTCGTACTATATAAAGAGAAAATTAAATGATCTAATAAACTTGGTTTAGAATTACATAATATTAATCACATTAATTTTAATGGATTTTGTTTTAAACTCGTCTTACTACGGTAGTTAATGGATGAATAGTTTTAGAAATGTTAAATAACATATCTATAATATAAACATTGAATCGATCTAGGATTCGATTCGAAACCGATTTAGCTTAAAACAACAGTAAACTCGATTAACACTAAAATGTATTGAGTTTTCAAGTTGAACTTCATCCATTCTTCACTCTCCTTGTGCTCATTTACAGGCATATTCGCATAAACTAAAAATTCATGGATCCAATCCCATGATTGAAATGTAAGTTGGAACTTCCCCAAAAACCATAATATAACATTCCAATGTCTTAACTATATTACTCCCTCTATACCTAAAATATTATCAAATTTAACTTTTCATGGTAAAAAATTAACAAACTTGATACTCGTAAAGTTTATTAATCCTTAACCATGAAAAAGATAAATGCAACAATTTTTTACAGATGGAGTTAGTAGTAAATTATGTTGATAATATAACATATTGACACACTAAAAGTTATTTGAATTTAAAATTAAAAAAAAAATCAACTATTATAATTTAAAATGCGACAAAGTTTTGTACTATTTTTTTTGGGTGTTTTCATAAAGTAGTTAATTGTGGTCTTATTTGTACCAAACTCCACATAACTAACTGGTTTTTTAATATACGTCTCCTCTCCAAAAACCATTCATTTGCTTAAGACAAATATTTTCACCCACCCCTTCATCTCTATATCTCCTCCAAAAACCAACAACTTTTCAAGAATTAAGGTAATAAACCAACCCATCTTTTTTTTATACTATATTTTAGCTGAATTCCAGATTTTATATTGTTTTATAGAACCATCTTGTTACATGACTTAATACAACAAATGATAATTATGATAATAATGACATAAGTTGTTGTTGATGATGATAGAAGAGTATAAAGTTTCATTCTTGATGTTAATCTGAACTATTCTTGACTTTGCTAACTCATGCATAATATTGGTTTGTGTATTGATAGTAAGCGTTGACTTTATTTGATCCAATTTGTTTGGTTTATTTTCTTGTACTCCCTCCATTCCGTTCCTAAAAGATACATTTCGATTTAATGGAAATGACAAGCTTTTCAATTTTGAACTCAAATAACTTTTAATGTGGTATATATTTGTTTGGAAAAAATATATTACTATTAACTTGATAATTATGATCCAAATCAAAGTTTTTTATTTTGACCATGAA
Source organism: Lithospermum erythrorhizon (assembly GCA_019722365.1). Taxonomy (NCBI): domain Eukaryota; kingdom Viridiplantae; phylum Streptophyta; class Magnoliopsida; order Boraginales; family Boraginaceae; genus Lithospermum; species Lithospermum erythrorhizon. The sequence goes on along the minus strand of JADFUC010000500.1, from coordinate 26,646 downwards.
AAGTTAAACTCGACAATCTGGGATGGAGGGAGTATAATATTGTAACTTGAAAGACTGTACCTCGTTTGTTTTTCATAGCCATGTGATTAATGAGCACTTGGTCTATGATTGGTAATTAGTCGAATTGTTCTAATGGTAGAATTTGAAAGCTTTGAGTTCTCTTCTTCCAAGAGATTGGGGTAAAGAAAAAGTTAATTTGAATTTCACTCCCTCAATTGTCTTTTAGTGTTTGTAGTGATTAAAAATTCAGAAGTTTAAAGAGATTTGAAGTTGACCCTTTTAAAGATAAACGGTTAAAGATGCGCTTACTGAGGCTGTATGTTGATTGTTGAAGTTAATGAACAATCTAATTAATCTACTAAGAAGACGTTCTGTTGCACGGTTTTGCGGTTGACTTTTTACTTGTTTGAGTTTGAGACTATCTCGCGTCATCTATAATCTAACTTCCTTTTGTTTTGAAGAATGAGCAAAACAAGAGTTAGGATCCATGATCGAATAAATTGTGGAATCTGCTAGATGGACATGTATTTACTATTTAGGATAGAAACTCAAGAACTTGGATTCTATCAGCAGCTCTATAATCATGTCTGGATGCAATTGTTGCTAGATGGACATGTATAAATTTGGAAATGAAGGAAAACTCAATAAAATTTGGATAATAATTGTTTTGGCTTTTATTTGGGTAGATAATTGTTACCGTATCCAGTTCCCTGCTTGATATTATGTATGTACTAAAAGATTTAATTTGCTTTGATTTGTCTTCTGCTATAGTTTATGTTAGCTTCCATCTGCAATTCTGCATATAAGTTCATATACAAATTTCTTCTTGTCAAGGATTATTTCTTGCTAGAGATTCTTTGAATTGTGCATATCATATGATGATGTTTTTTGGTGACATCAGATAGGAAGTTCGTTGGCTAACTATTTATGCTTATTTGAAAAAATACTTAATGGTACACCATTGACTTGTTAGCCACTATTTGTTCATAAGATAAATTTGGTTTACTTGAAATTAAACTTCTTTGTTTGTTTAACATATGTTCCCTTTGTGCAGCATGGATGGGAAGGTGCTTATATTCCTCTGTGTACTCGGCCTTAGTTGCTACTGTGATGCCAGGGAGATGGTGAACACCTATAACAATTTTGACATTATTTCAGGTATCTGTTAAAGTGATATCTATTAATATCATTTTTCATTAATGACTACTATGTTTTATTTAATACCAAGAATTACTGCCGCACTATACATTCTCGATATCTGCAGCAATGCTTGTTGTCATAATTCTCTGTGCTTTATACCTGTGAACTGTGAAGTTATTGTTCATTTGGAATTCTTTAGGCCATAATTTCCATGCTGCCTTCATCTTGGCCAAAAGAAACATTGTTATTTATTGCAAAGATTGGCAGACATAACACTGCTATCAATTTTTATAAATCTAGCTACAGTTGACTTATGCCATTGTGGTTGATTTATGAATGTAAATTAATATGTGATTGTGCATTACTATTAACCAACTTTAGACAGGATGATGACTTATGCCATTGTGGTTGATTTAGAATTTTCCTTTTAAAGAATTTGTGATGATGTAAACAGCAGACTACCTTCTAATAGTATTCACTGTTTCATTTTGTACATGCCTACAAACACCTGACAAATTTGATTTCTTCCCACTTACTTAATTTGAATAGAGGAGCCATTTAAAAAATAGGTTGTTCTAATTTCCATAATTGATTGAACTGAAATTTTCTATCGATTTTACAGTGATATAGACCAAATAATAGAGTAATAAAATTGCCTTTTCCCTTCCAGTTTTTCAACCAAAGAACAACCAGGCTGGAAAAGATGTTCAAGTGGCAGAAGTTGGAAGGAATGAAGTTTGCACCTTGTGCGAAGAGTTTGCTAGTGATGCAATGAAGTACCTTTCAAACAATAAAACCCAAACAGAGATAATTGAGATGCTTCACCAGTCATGCTTTAAGTTGCGCTCTTTCGAACAGGAGGTTTGAATATAGACTTTCTTCCTGTCTCTAATATTCCATCTAAATTTTTTGTGCATTTATTGATGTGAGTTCAGGATTATCATACATTTGATCTCTATGTTGAAAGGGAGAAACAACTGGGAGAAAAGGAAAGACTCGTCCATAATCTTGCCCAATGAAGAGTTTTGTTTACTAAATTGGTTGCCCTAAGACTTCTTCATGTCGTTGATGCATAGACATTCTAGTAATGCGATTTTTTGACTCATTTCACATGATATGGTTAAATGGGTTAATGATTAAAGTTGAATGTAAGAATTAAAATTAGGAATTTAGGATATAGGAAGAACGAAACTAGAATTTTCAAATTCCAGCTACTGAGTCCAATACTATTGGCGCTTCTGAGTGTTACTTTACTCTGCATCTTCTGTTCTTGCAGTGCATTGCTTTGGTGGATTATTATGCGCCTCTCTTCTTCATAGAGATTTCGTTGGTACAGCCTAGTGATTTTTGTCAAAAGGTCAACCTTTGTGAGCTAGTCGTTAGCTTGTCAGAACGTCTTTCTAAAGAAAGCTGTGACTTGTGCCATCAAGCAGTCAATGAGGCCGTAGTGAAATTGAAAGACCCAGAGACACAGGTACTTGCCTATGTCATTTCGTCTTTGTTCGAAATTTTAAACACCGCGCAAGAATATCCAAATCTCCAGCTTCTTAAGTGCTACATTTCCGCTTTGTTGAATGCACTATAATTGAATACTAAAGGAAGTTTTGGCATCTTGGAATTATATATCTGTGGAATAAGTCATAAGCCAGTGTGTAATATGTAATGTGGTTGGTCTTTGAATATGATTTTGTGCTGGCTCTATCGCTGATTAAGTTCCCTTCCCAAATCTGAAAGTCCTTTATGGATTTATTATTTTATTAATCTACTGATTTAATCAATAGTGATAAATGATATATTCTGGCTTTTCCAATAATAAAGTTCATACTTCATACTTTAAAGACTACTAGAAGTTAGAAAATCTACAATCCAACTTCTCTTTCAGATTTCTAGAGTCTCTTTTTTCTTATTGTTTCCTCTTACGCGTTGTATCTGCTAAAATTCTTGGGTTATTGAATCATGTTAGAATAACTGAAATATTTATGTATGTTGGTTATTATACCTTCGCTCCAGCTGTTCACTTCGACTCTGATAACAGAGCTTTTAAAACTTTCGATTATATTTATGTTGTATAATATTGATAAAAAATATATCAAATTTAAATATTCAAATGTGGTTTTTTCATTAATATAGTTTTGATCAAGTATTATACAATACAAACAAAAATATCTACGGTCAAAGTTTAAAAAGTACAACTATCAAAAAGTCAAAAGCGACAATCTTTGTGAAACTGAAAGGGAGTAATTCAGAATACAAATCATACACACCTTTTGTTGCCTTGTTAGTTTTAATTGGTTCATGTTTTCTCTCAGTTGGAAATACTCGAGATTCTCTTGAAGGCCTGTGATGCTACAGAAAATTACGCCAAAAAGGTGACTACAAATTAACAATCATAAGTTTGTAATACTTTTAAAGTCAAATGGTTGATTGAATTATCATGGGAATGTGCTTTAGGAGTACACAAAGAATATACAATACTTGTTAGTTCTTTCATGCCTGCCTAGTACAATTGTGGGGTCCCTACTTCTTGATTTGCCTCTAAGTAGGAGTAATATATAGTTCCTTTTATTGGACATGTTGAACCACATGCAAACTTGTTGAGATTTTCATTTTGTATTTTTGCTATTTGATTAACTGTAACTTTCTAAATTGTGTTGACAGTGCAAGAATCTGGTATTTGAATATGCACCTTTGATTCTCGCAAATGCCGAGCAATTCCTGGAGAAGAATGACATTTGCATTATGTTGCACGCTTGTGACGGTGTAGCTAGTGACAGTAAGCAATATTCTTCATCAAGCATAGAACCGACCCTGCATTCTGTATCTTGAAGATGAGGGTGACTGCTATTCTTGACATCCATTATCCTCTAGAGATGGCTGGAACTGGATGTTATTTTCATTGTCAAAATGTGTGTTAATTTATGATGAAAGACAAGTTTTAGCTGTTGTAAAATTGCTTTCGTTATTGTGTATATGCTTTCATGAATGTACAGTGTACTGTATTCCCACATTGAAAACACAATATGGCAGTTTTAATGAGATTGAATTACTATTACTTGTTGATCATAAGTAATTTATATTCAATTCGAGACAATAGCTCAAAGGAGACCAATGCTCATAATTTTAAAAATAAAATATCATATCGACAAGGTTTTGAATTTTTAATTTGCAATTATGTTTAAAAGCATTGCTTATTAAATTTTTTTTGTTTCATTAATGATCAAAAAATAAAAAATTATATGATTTTATAATTTATTTCTTCTTCTTTTATTAGATTTGATAAACATATTATTTCCACAAAAATGAATAACGTCAATTATATAAGTTTATATGTAACTTTGCAACTACCCATACCAATTTGCTCAACGTATTTCGCAGATACACACTCACAAGATAATAATTTTATATATTTTTTTCAACGCTTTAAATTATATCATCTTATCGATGTATTTTTAATAACGCCAGATCATTTTTATATTAAAATTACGTATATATAAAAATTAATAAATATAAATGAACTGTAGTTATTTTCTATAAGTTTATTATAATGTTACTTAATCACTACATCAAATAATGAGATCCTCCTCCCTTATTATTATATGGTAGTATGGATCTGAAAATGACACAACCATATAATAGTAAGGGAGGGGTTCATTATTTGATATAGTGATATCAGATATGTAGTGATAGGTTACCACTATAGTAAAGGTTTATACATACTGCCCAATGATGACACATATTGTTCCAGGACCACTAATTAAAGGCTGAGATAGAGGCTTCTCATTGTCACATTGTGATTGGAAGACTTTAGCTGGTAACCATTTGTATACTTGGCCAAAATAATAACCAAGCTTTAATAATAGGTGATGGTGGTCACCACTGTCCCAAAATGATGTCCTCTTTCCATTTACTCCACAGCAAACCACCTCTCCTCTCACCATCTCCACCAAAATTACATGTCCTAACCCAACCAAGAAACAGACCACCAACTTTCTCAGCCATACTTCAATCACCAAAGCAACAAAATCTTCAACTTGAGCTAGAGGACAAGAAATACCAACTTCTAACATCCATTCAAGACACCCAAAGAGGCCTCCTCACCACCCCTGACCAACGCTCTTCCATCGAAGATGCTCTTGTCGCGGTCGAAACATTCAATGCCACCACCATCACCACACCAATCGACTTGGACAAATTAAACGGGACATGGCGCCTTCAATACACGTCTGCCCCCGACGTCCTCGTCCTATTTGAATCCTCGTCAAGGCTCCAGTCATTATTCCAAATAGGCCAAATCTACCAAAAATTCGAATGCTCTACATCATCGTCCTCCAACTTAGTCAAGAATGTGATCAAATTTAGCATACCAAATTTACTAGAAGATCAAGAAGGGGCAACATTAGTAGTATCAGCCAAATTCTCAATGGTGTCAAAGAGGAATATATATCTTGAGTTTCAAGAAATTGGGGTGCAAGATTTGGTAATAAGTGAACAATTGCAAGCACTAATTGCTCCAGCTATTTTGCCAAGATCGTTCATCAGTTTGCAGATTCTACAATTTATTCGATCGTTTAAGTACCAAGTTCCTGTCAGAAGAGGGGGGGCATCATCCTCTGGTGGTGTCGGAAGGGGGGTGACAACATCGTCTGGTGTCGGAGGATTGTATTATTTGTCGTATCTGGATAATAATATGCTTCTCGGAAGAGCTGTTGGAGGTGGTGGTGTTTTTGTCTTCTCTAGAGCTCAGCCACTTGCATTATAGCATTGTTTCCACAGTTTGTAAGCATCATGTTGCTCTAAAAATGCAGACCCAGGTAGTGTATTTCGATATTTGATACTCCGTATATAAAATAATCGGATAATTACCCGACTCAATAAGATGCATGTGGCTACTTGATAGAACAAGTTTGAGGGTTCAATAGCAACATTGCTCATTAGAGTGAAATACTAGAAAACTATAGATAGAATGCTTGGGAAAAGCTAGGGGCAATTGTGCTATCTTATATGCAGATATTTTCAAGTTCAGTTATTTAATTATCATCTTATTCCGTTTTCAAGTTACCCTTCTTTCAAAATCCTAAAATGTATGTAATATCACAGTTTTCCAATACTTGCACAATATATATATTACTCTCAAGTCACTTTTTGAACAAAATTGCTCCAAAAAGTTTAATTAGAATTAAAATGTAATTGAATTAGAATTAAAATGTAGTTGAATTAGTTAAAAAAAGAGACACAGCTTATTTAGACGTTATTTGTTTAAATCGCCTCTTTAAAAATTAATTTTGATTTCAAAATTTATAAACGCCACGATTTTCAAAATTTCAAGCCGCCAAAACACAATTTAAGCTGGGTTTATTTAAAAGGCCATCAGCCTGCGCCATTATCAAACGATTTCATTGGTCAGAGGTGACAAAAGCGAAATTTAGCCTAGATTTCACTAGATACTTGTTAAATATTAAAGATTTGCTCATTCAAAGGTTTGTTCTCTAGGCCGAGTGTGAACATTTTACAGATAACCAAATGAATATCTAAAATCTCTCCTCTACTCAAAGTCTCAAATGTTCTATGCTCTTCATATAAGTAGAACAAATTTCCAGCAATTGGATAAACTACTATGCTGGTCCTGAATTCAACTTCACCGGGCCAGCAGACCATCCATCGGCACAAATGGAGTGACCACTGGAAACACATACGCATACCCATACCCTACTTATTATACCAAGATTCGTTAACCATGAAAATATGCAGTTAGCGATCAACGATCAATAAGCTCATATGGGAACCATTAACTTCATCTGGGGCTACTTCTACACCACTGCAGGTGTCACACATTCCTTTGTGACAATTGATTGTAGAAAAAAAGAGCATAACATGTCAATCTAATAACCAGAAACAGCTTTTAAAAAGTCGATCAAGACTCAACAAAAGTCTGGACTTTTTTAAACCACTGGATCAACTCAATTCTATCCTTGTTCATCATATACCCATGCAAGAATATAGCCAAATCATTGCTTACCCCTCTTATCTTAAGATAGTCATAAAACCCCGTCTGGAGCTGACTCTTCATCTTTCTGCAAGAAATCGTACATAATGGAGTCGGTAAATGACAGTCGTATAATCGTTTACATGATATCTTTTGAGAAGAATACACTCTGGGTACCTGATATTTGGTCCCATGTATGGCTGTGTAGGCAACGCATCGCACCTAAGAATGAAAACTTTCTGAATTTCTAGACGATCTGGCCAGGCTGAACACACAAATTCCAAACGTTCAGTTCCTTCCCCTTTCCACACATCAATTAACAAACTAAGGTGGAGACGGGGATTTACCCCCCACCCTTCACCGCCCACTTGTGGAGAATCTACAAAGCCATCAAACATTGTTGCCTCAATATTTATGTTTTCATTGTCTGAGGATTTTCCCTTCAATGTAACCCATTGTTCTCCAGGATGATCTTCCACTGTAAATGTATCGTATTTTGAATCAGGCTGTAATAAAACAGAAAAGGTCAATTATCAACTACTTGTGCTCAAAATTAACTGATGCCAGAAATCCAAGATGCAATGCCCCCACACTGGAAACCCATGCATATACAAAAACTAAATGGCAGAGGTTCAAATAATAACTTGATTGGTCCTCAATTTCCACCAGCAGCTATATGTAGAAGATTAAGATATTTCTTTGTTCAGCACTTTAACCACCACTTATCGATGATATACTCTCTCCACAACCAAAGTACGAGAACAAAGTGCTCTTCATAGTAGTTTGTGCCATGGATAGCACAGTGCATTTACATCACTATTCAAAATGAATTAGACTGCAAATTAGAAAGAGCTAAATTTTTAAATATGAGAATAACACATATGCCAAGTATAATGCAAATAAAATAACATTATGCTATTCTTTCTGTTTCTATTTTGTTTTTAGTTCAAGTGACTCCTCTTATATAGATTTTTATAGCGGAAAAGTAGTACGAGCTAGCAATTTACTAAAAAAAAAAACTCCAATAAGGTATCAGAAAGCATCAGAAGTACTACGAATGTATGGAACTCCAAGCTAAGCAACTAATGTGTCTAACAAACTTAGGAAATTGTGTATAAGTGAAAACATAATGATTTTCTTGCTAAATAAATTGTTGCCTGGTTGGTTGCCCTAGGAGAGAATTCGATTATGATATGAGTAGAAGAGATAAGATGAGAAATAAACTCAATATCCAGTCAGATTCCAAGGTCAAATCTCACCCATGATTTCTCGAATAGTCAAATAGCGACTTCACAAGCAACCTAATAGAGATTTCATATACAGAACTCATATATGACACGCATCAGGATATGCATGAAATTACTGGAAGTGAACTCAAACACAAAGTAATGTCGTCTTACTGGTGTACTGCACGGGTGTGTATAGATGGTGTCAGGACTGTTTTTTATAATTTTTGGCAACAATATTGTTTTCTTTTTTGTATTTTCGACCCTACAAAGGATGCGATGAGGTCATGTCGAACCAATCTTAAAATTAATCTATAAACGTGTAATCCCTTAAAGTTTCTGACCATTCCCATACACACCACTGAAGTTTAAAAGCTCACATAGGCCTCCTCCTATCTTGATTCTAGGACAAAAAACCCTCTTAACTTGTGTGTGCATCTCATTTGTCCTTAAGCACGAACATTCTCCAAAAATTACGAAGTAAAGTTTGGGTTAATCCATCCTTGAATCCCAAAGTTCTATCTCATTTGAGCTATGTGTTGATTTGTCCTTACAATTCAAATCAGAATCACCCAATATTAAGCTTGTAGAAGAATCCCTCAAACATTAACATATAAATACACCCAAAAAATAACAAGAAAAATAAAAGAAAGGGACAATGGGTTAATTCAATCTTACATTGAACTCAGAGAAAAACAACCAAAATGAATATAAACAACATCAAACATTAATTCTTTAGAGCCCAGCAAGATAAGTTACAGGGATAAAAGATTATAAGCAAGAATTAACAGATATAAATTACTTCCTCCATCCCAACAAGATCGTCAAAAGTTTCCTTTTTAATGGTCAAACTTAACAAACTTTTATAATTCATATCAAAATTATCATGTAAACAGTAAATTAATACCACCTTTAACAATACAGCATATACAACAACATTCGAGTTCAAAATTAAAAATTTACCCAACAAAATTGTTAGAGTATAGTCCAGGCCACGAGTGCCGTTCAAGTATTGGGCCACATTCATTAAGTTTAGTATCTAGGTTTAGATTTATTGTATCTATTAAGACACACTATTATAATTCAGATTGAAGGAATTCATATTCAGTTCAATATATTAATTTATATTACTCTATCATTCTTTATGATTTAGGCGCTCAAGAATCGATATTAAACCACCTTCTGACTATAACACATATACAAGAATATTCGAGTCTAAAATTAAAAAGTCAACCATCAAAATTCAAAACCCAAAAATATTTTTTGAACTCAAAGGACTATACAAGCTGAAACCAACCTTTTGGGGAGGAGCATATTGAAGTTGGTAATCAATTTCCTTATAAATAATCCTCAACATGTTCGATTCCAATGGAGATTTAAGAGCAGCAACATCTGCAGATGTGTGGACAAAATGTGTTCCGACAAGACCATTTCTTGAATAAAGTGGTTGTTTAATGTATGGATTTTGAACATAATACGAGGTTTTTTGGGGTTTAATCAGAAATTTATGTATAGTTTTGAGTAATCTAGACATGATTGGTTGAAAAAATTGAGGATCAGAGGGGTTTAAAATTTGACTTAAGAAGAAAAAAGATAATTACTGAAGGGGTTTTAGGAAGTGAAGTCATGTTAATGGAACTTGATATTGACTTGGTAAAATTATCAACAGGAGTTAGCGAATCGAAATTTGTTTTAGCAAATTGGCTGTTATACACTCAAACAAAGGCATACGTAAATGAAATTACTATTTCGCTTCCTATTCGCAGAAGTCATAAGAAGTGGTGAAGCTTCATTAAGGCCAGAAATCGCTATTTCACAAAAAACTATTCTGCCAGATAAATACATGTATTGTTTGAGTCTTCTTCAATAATTTTGAAACATTAGTTTAATTAATATAGTAGTAAAATTTAGGATTAAATGGGTTTATCGTCGATACCAGCCCTAAACTATAAATAGTAGTTTCTACGCTGCACTGAACTTATTCATCTGTTTGCCCAGATTTTCCTTCGGTTCTAAAGACACCCTGCACTCCAATTTTCCACCAAAATACATAAAGAAAATCTAATTATTACCCCCAAAACACACACAAATAAACGACAATCCTATAGCTAATTTTACCGATCCAGCATCGCCCAACGCAGATTGGGGTCAACTAAGACGGATCACCTAACAAAGAACCTAATAACTGACCTACCACGAATCGCCTAAAAGGAAAATACCTAAATAAGTAGTCTAATCGTTAAATTTCTAGTTTAGTTAACGGCTTCATTTGGCTCCATTAAAGAGGTAATTGCCCGTAATTACTTAAATTCATAATGCTCACAAATCATTAATCGACAACGGCGGCCCATCAGCGCCGAATTAATGTAAATCAACCGAGTAAACTATGTGCTGCAAACGATGAGCCCAAAGCCTGCTCACCACTTGACAACAAATACTCTCTTTTCGTAAACTAAATTCTTCGATTCTTCATTAACTTCGACGCCTGAAATATTTCCCACAAAGAACCTGGCCCTTATTTCATATGAACTCATCTGGACAAGACGATCAAAGCTCTCACCGAGGATTCGCGATCCAGCCCCCAACACCGAAACCTGAAAGAGATCATCACACGACTATACCCGAGACTTACTATTAAAGTCACCACCTACACATTTCAACTATTATCACGGAAACAAACGTGAGTAACGCATAACAACCTTCGTGGAACGACGGACTCAACTTCGATGATTCCATGACAACTGTATCGACGCCTCAAAATTAATATCCTGAACTACCAACTCTACGAACTGGGGAACTGTGCCCGAGGCGGGGAATTTATACCCACCGGAGATAGCCGAATAATCCATGGATGACGGGGACTGATTATTACTACACAAGGATGAAAGAATCCCCTCAACCGAGAAGCGGAGAATCCCGTGAGTATCGTCTGGCCCGGCAGGATAAAAAGGATAAAGCACCTATACCCACACTCCCCTAGTACGAGGAAACGAGCCATCAATCCGGGCAACAGTCGGCCACCGGCTCCTCCCCTGCTGTCTTACAACGATAGGTGGCTATGAACACATGCAAGACTTGTTCATAATCATAAACAAAAGCATATCAAGATCATTTAATTGCATAGAATCAGAACTACAAAAATATATAATACATATATATTTAAATAAGAACTTACAACGCAGCGGAAAACATCACCAATAATTTTTTTCAATGTAAGCCTCATTGAATTCCAATTTCAGCATCACAAATGATAATTCTAGTTGGTCACAATCAGTGAGAAGAACTAAAGATTGGGTCTGCTTAGAACACAATGAGAGATTAGATAAGACCAAAGCAAAACTTTCAAGTTTTTGCACTTCTGAAAGTTTCTACGCATCTCAAGTATAGGAGTTTAAAATTATTTGTCGTGAGGCTGGTTTTTTGTGTTGCATGTCAAAACCTAATAAGCCTCTCTTATATATGTAGATTCTCAAATTAACCTAAGTTCCCAACCGGTCAGTTTAACGAGTTTAATTGCTTAATTTAATTAAACCAAGTAAAATTAAAACATTAACAAAGTTATTAATAAGTAACTTACAAGTTACTAACTATTAAATTAATTAATCGACTACACTAATCTCGATTTACTCAATTCTATATTTTACATTATCAATGTAAAATTCCCGATCGAGAATAAACTCGATTTAGCAAGTATCGTTTTTATTTCATATACTAAATATAACTCAAAATCATCAGACAAAGGACCTTTGATAATAAAGGTTTTATAATAATATAATAGACCATTAATATTATTATAACAGCTTTGTAATGGTATCTAGCAACTGACATAACCCCTAGTATTATCGCGCGAGAACCCGACTCAGTAATCGTACTACTATAGTCAATGTTCCATTTACGTAATCACATTCACTAAATCTAAGAAACGAATCGTTACACCAATCGGTCAGCAGAATTAAAGCTATAACGAAACCACAAATATTAATTTCCAACACTCCCACTTGCCTCGCACAATTACTTTACACCTTTGTCTCGCGATCTCTAGTCACAGTGCTAACCATGTAAGCCAAAGGCCAGCTTAAACACTCCACGACTTTCTTTTACTCGAACTATGAAATCATATGATAAACCTGGCACGTCAAGCAAGAGCAATCGTACCATGATTCTTCAAGAGGCTCCGAGATCTACTCAGATAATGTTGACGACAACTCTATAATATATCAACATCTATCATATACTTATCGCTTGGCCACCTAACATACGACGCATCCCTCTGCTTAGTGTGACGTCTGATATAGTCAAAGCACACAACTCATATAACATAGATAGTTATATACGCAGGTCTAAGAATCGCTAAACTTCAATAGTTCTAAATAAAATTCATAGGACACAAATATACATATCTTCTATGACTTTCAACTACAAATCAGCCTCGCTATGCAAATCGACAACCCATAAGCATTGATTAGACTTACGTTTCACATCCAAGAAAATCTATCAATCAATCACTACTGTCATCAAATGCTACACCCCACCAACATCAACATTTGACTGTGAATAATCGGCCATTCATGCTTCTAGACTCGAATAGGTTCTTTTGTTAACACTGCAGTTGCCTTTCTGTAAACTATGACTTGCCTCTTTTATTTATTTATTTCAACCAACTGTGAAAATAAATTACTATATGAATGAATTACGCATTCATATGATGTAGTTAACAATTAGATTGTAAAATAAGAATTACCTTGTTCAATCAATTACTTAACTTATTTCGTAGCAGTTTAACTAAATTTTCTCATTGAACTTGCAATCGCTCGCCTTCTTCGTCGCAAATCAACAGTTGGCTGGTTTCATTAATTATGCCCGTCAGCGACAATCGTTGTAACAATTCATTTACTAGGTTAGTTAAACGCGACATAAACGAACGCTCAACTATAGTAATTGTAATTCATTAGTCGGGTTCTCACGCCGATAATGTGGGGTTACGCTTATCGTTAGATCCGGCGCATAACCGTTATAATACTATTAATGGTCTATTATATTATTATACGCTACTATTATCTCGAGCCTGTGGGCGTCACACATATGTTGGATGCTGAAAGTTAAATTTCATGTATGAAAATTAAATCAGACTTAAGCAAAGGAAAGTTTTCGCGAAAAGGCTGGTTTCAAATTTAATATATATGCATTATATATATTTCGATATGCCTTTGTTTAAGTTTTTAAACAAGTCTTGCATAGTATTTTCCTTCACTTTGATCTCATGAAATCAAACTTTGATTTAATTACGTAAGAATATATCAACTCCAGATGTTCTCTAAGTCCACACGCTGATCCTTAAGTTTGCATGAATCTCTAGGTCCTTTGTAATACGTAAAGATGGAAGACAATTATTACAATCACGCCCCAACTGTAGCCTACTCACAAGTACTTTACATCCATCCGCTCGGCCTCTCAACCAATACGGAATTAGCACTACTAAGATTATCCTCGACATAGTTCATATACAACAGTAGCAAAATAGGTTAAACCTTTTTGTCATAGTTTTGCCTCAAACCGCCAGGGATATTACCGTCTCGGTCCAGCTTTTCAAGAATACCCACTTACACTCGCGTCGAACCACTAGTTATGTACCAAGGATAAAACCCTGCTTTTGGTATATATAAAGACTATTTCTTTATTTTACGGCAGTTTAGCCATTTCTAAGTTATCATCATAAGAAAGTTTACAACACAATCCAAAGCGCTGCTTAAAACACACTATCTTATTTAATGCATATATTCAATAAATATTACCAACAATAAAAATTGAATGATAATGTCAGAATATCGAGTTCGTTTTTCTTTAGTTTACTCTCCGAGTATACTGTATCAAATTTCCATTCATTTAATTACTGCTAATGATGTTCCACATGGGACAACTGTCCATGACACTATTCTCACATTCAGCTTCCAAAGTACATCAACAATTGATCCATTCCCCAGAACTATAGTTACCTCTTTCTCTTAAAAGCTTACTACAAGTCATCGAATCGTATTAATATCTTTAGTAAACCCCACAATTCCTATTAGGAATTGCATATGTCATTGCACAAGGATGCATAACACATGATCCCGACATGGCATACTATGAACCATATTATCATGTAATAGATTCCAACCACTTTAATCACGCGCGAGGTCCTTACTTCATGAACGACCTCTAATAATCAGCTTTGTCAATAAAGTAGAATCTGCTCTATCATGTAATTCTAATTCATCATAGATTTTATTTACCTCAAGTCATTATGACGTATTATAGCTTAACAATCATATGTCATCTAAGCTTATATTTTTACTAATATAGCATATGTCGATATATGTGCTCGGGCTTACAAATGTACAAGAATCATTTCAGTACGATACCTTTCAAGGTTGTAAGAGGATTCCTTTAATACTCAATGTGTTAAACATTATATGTACATTTATGCTCCCACTAACCTTTGAGAAACTCAAGGTTCATATTCACTCTTGACCCTTCTCGATTGCAATCAAATGTCAAGATGAAAATTCTAACTCCATTATATCAGCATGTCAAGTTTGCAACTCGATTCCGATAAGATAACGCTCTCTCCTTCATTCTCAAGCACGTTAACTTCCAACAATGTCAAGTATCCATCATCACCGGGACATTACATAGAACATTATTTGAATCACTATTTAAACACACATGTTAAACACGCGGGTAATCAATAAGGAAGATGAAATAGACACGCGAGACAATCAACCAATTAATGAATCTTTGGTCGAAACTAAATGTTTAATTTATTTATGACTATATGTTCATTTAATGGAATTACGTTTACTACTATCAACCATCTGCGGAAGGTAGAGCGAGTTATATACTGACTCGCTTATTCCAATTTATTTCACCTTTGATGACTTAAACCATCTATTTGAGTAGATTTAACCATATCATTATGTCTCTTTGCATTAGACGGCAATGCATCGTGAATTGTCACATAATATTCTTGATATAAATCAAGGTTTTAACATCGGATTATGCTCCTAGGGAGCCACTTGAATACATTCAAGTCATATATTTATCTCATTATTTATACTTCATAATGAAGATACTATACATACAATAAATTGTAATTCTATAGTAGATGGAAATAAATACCAGTTTCCTTCTGATTATGTACATGATGACATAATCTCAACATTAGACCCCGTGTTAAATTATGTCTACTTCAGTGACATAATGTTAACTTGTCCATACGAGACGTTTCAAAGTTTGTTTATCAAACATAACTCTCGGGAAGGTTCTATAGTCAGTATGAATAAATTTCAAAGATAGGTGAAATAACTTTCAATATGTGAATTTATTTCATTCATCGTGGTTTCAACCACATTGAACACAATTTCATCAGATCACTCAACCAGACACATCTAAGGTGTAATGAAAATTACTTGCATATAAATGGTGGGCCTCATCTATCAGGCTTTAACTTCATTAAACACAATTTTTTACTTACGTATCTTATCAAGACGCTTTTAAGATCTAATGATGTCTCATTCTGATAATACATTACCATGTCGATTTATTGTTAATTCAAAAACTTCATAGTATTTATACGGTCCCCCATACTTTATCAATTCCCCGATGTATCATTCAATGACTTATATTCAACCAATTTGTATGTAAATATATAAACTAATTAAGATTAACGATTCTCCCACTAAGTCTAAGAGGAAGTCGACTCAATTTATTCAAGATTGAACTCAAGTCTTGTCATTTTCACAAGTATTACTCAATTGTTTATTATTCAAAATATCATGTCTTTTAAGAAGAATAGAATGTAATTCCTCTAATCAGAATCACCTGATAGATGGAAATATGAAGATGTCCATATTAAATGTGACATCTACTTCTACTCATATAGGTCCAAAGAAAAACAGTTTGAAATTTCAACTATTCATGGAGGATTTAAACTGTGTGAGTCATCTAACATTACACAAGAGCTCAATTATCTTTCTTTGCGCCTCCCGGCTTCAAATTTAGTACTTGGCTTCAGAATCATGATCTAAAACCATGTGAGTCAAAACAATGTCCAAGACACTGACAATTTAGCCACAATGACATTATGATTTTCAATAGCAAATCATTTGAGATATAAGGTTTTATCAAACCTCTCTTTCTATTTCTCAAGTGTTATAAATATCATTCTTTCGTGTTTCAATGTTTAGCCAATAAATTATTAACTTCCAAATCATAGTTCTCGTGTACTAACCATAAGTGATTGCATGAACCAAATAGACAACATCAGTTTGTTCGGTTATACAAACCACGTTATGCTTCATTACAATTCATTTAACAAGTTTCCATCTGCCGATTTAAAATCCAACAATTAATGACATGTCTTCAAATGTGATACACAACATTCAAGATCATCCAACGTTTTTCTAATCGAAGTTATAAAAAAAGACTAAATCTATTCATTTAATGTTTATGTTAGACAATATAGCATATTAGTCTCACAAAGATCATCACCTTTAATCGAGATCAAACACTCATCTTCAATCACATCATGCACGCCGCTCACTTGAGCCTAAGTCCATGTAACGTGTCCACATGATCAAGTCATGTCTTAAATGATTGTGGTATTCAATGTTTGTCCTTTTATCAGCACATAACCATCTTCAATGACTTATGAAGGAAAAAGCGTTTAGCATTTATAAGACTATATTACCATAAGTTTATAGATTTCTCCTTAACATGTTTTATTTCATATAATAAAGTTATGTTTTTAATTTGCCTAATTAACGGTGAATAAAATATGTAAATTTAGTGTGTCAATCATAAAGTTATATCATGAAATCATAGATAAATAAGAATCAAAACATTCTAATATATTACAAATAATTTGTAAATATTATACACATTACTTCAAATCTCACAAAAATATAATGGTATCCAAGATCCTCGTGTCAAATCCAAACGGCAACACTACAATATTTTGAATCCCAACACAATAGTAGATTAACTTATCAATCAGGTACCACGACCACAACTCTGGGTCACTAACACTTGGCCAGGGATGTTACCCGACAATGTATCACCAAGCCTACAACGTTAGTGAAAATCACTGGTTAAGCAACCAATTAAACCAATTCGTTACTTTGGAAGACTATCAAAACCCACAACGTTAAATTTTAAATCACTTCAATACGATCCATCATTACACCTATCAGCGACACTAGTATTATCTCGCTAACACAAGGCCTAAAGAAATGCGATAAGTCAGACAACCTTAAACTCATGAGTACTTTAAATTTTAGTTGGCGAGATTAATATTATTTTGATATTATTTAACACGTATACAACACATACTCAACATGCACATCCGAAAATAAAATAAATAATACACATTTAGATATACGATATCACCCTAAAAATATGTAATCTATTACAACATCTCTTTCAAAGTGTAATACTAACATGAGGATATATTACATCACTATACAACTACGGCCCTCAGATTCTTCACTGAAACTTCCAAGTTCGCTAAGCGCTATCCCGGCTAAACGCCATCTTCAATGCTTCTACACATTACATTTATTTACTAACCCAACTAAGACAAAGATTTGTGCTTCAAAGGGGGTGAAAAATAAATAAATAAATAACTAAATAATGACTCTCAAATTGGTCAAGCTTATAAATCTATCAAACTAAGTTTGCATTTATATTTAAATAAAAATATAAACTAGGTCAGACACATCTCTTTCCATTCTCATTACAACGTATATGTAAATAATAAATCACATAAAATATGCAATGCTGACAAGTGTTTATTATATATGCTTTTATCTCAATCAAGGTATTAGTCGATGTTACTTTTTTTTTACCTTAATCCGATATAATTCTGCACTTCCTTCGCTTTTATTTGAGTTTAGGCAATTATCTACAAAAGCTACGACCTACTAATAATCAAGACATACGAAGAAATTCACTAAAATTTACATGAGTCAGCGATCCAAGAATAAGCTCGATTCACCATTAATATTAGGTTACAAGAACCTATGTTATATGAAAGAAGAAAAAGCGATATCTCCGGAATTTCTAGTTAAGTCATCAACTTTGTCGGGAAATTTTTACACTATCGAAGTTCGCAAAGAAGAAATCGGTGTTTAATTACATATCAAGGCACTGCTACAAGTCGAGTTGATTACTTTTAATTGGTTCGAATAATTTAATTCAAGATATTATTATTGTTATGATGAACGCCATTAATTTCACGATTTATTTATGTCTTTTATTATGAACTAATTTTATTATTGGGCCGCACTACGACGTAGCTGATCGATGATTTGATTTTCTTTGAAGTTAATTTAATTCTAGTTTACAATTGCTCGTATAAGCGATTAATCATTGTAAAATGCGTCAGCCTACTTACTTAATTGTCAATCGTAACACACGCTTCAATTACCATGTAGACATGTGTAACGCTACGCGTACTTAATAGCATATGTTATTAAGAAGATCTCCTATTTCAAGCCTATCATAGATATACATTTCTGTGAGAATTTTAATTTACATAATCGGTAAGAATATCAATCAGATAAATGCTTTGTTATGGAATTAATAAATAACTACCGGTAAATTGGACCGATCGCATCCATTTAAATCAAAAGGCCCCGACTATATTTCTAATATTATAAGATTCACTTTTCAGGCATTCTGCTAGTATTAGCTATAATTTTAATTGCTTAGTCAATTTAGTTGTTAGCCTGTATAAAATTTACTATTTCATTATTAGTTAATTCAAGACGTTAAAAAGACCCAAGACTTAAGATATCTAATTTGCAGACGATACTGCTCTTATTCATTATATTACATTGACACTCCATCCGACTCTAATTCGAACACGAAATTTGTGTCATTGCCACGTAATAAATACATTAAACGGTAATGAATAAATGAATTAAAGTCAAAACACATCATTAATACTTATTAAGCGAATACAATAAACATGCAAATGCTAATTATGGCGCTTTGCACAATTAATCTCAATCAAATTCAAGAATTTAAATGTACGATTGACAATCATATAAATAGTTTCCATTTTGATTTGTAATCAAATCAAATCACATAAATAAGTAATTAACGATTTGATGAATTCAAATTTGAATTTCATAATTAAAACCATGATATATATATATATATATAATTAAAATGAATTAATTAATATATATTATGTGTCAAATAATTATTACAATAATTATTTGATATATATAATAAGACAAAACTTACAAGTAATTATCTTTATATATATATATAATATATATATATATATATATATATATATGTTTCATGCATTTTATCCTTTCAATAAATAAATATATAAAAGGATAAATAATAAAAGTGGATTATCAATTAAAATATTATCATTAAAAATGATAATTACAATTATCATAATAAAATGATATTAATTCACCAAAACCGAAAATTGAATTTCAAATTACCAGGTTTTAACAACTAAATCAGGAAAGAAATGACGGACGATCGCCTCTACCATCCACCGACGACACGGAAATTGACGTTTCGAAGCTGGCCCAGAGGCGCCACAAACGGTAGCCGAATCCGCCCTGTTGGCCATTACCGGACGCGCCTTTGTGGCCTCCGCAAGCGTCGCGCTTCCATTTTCGCTTAATTTTCGCTTTTCTATTTTCATTCAATACTTTGTAAAATGATTTAAAGGCTTTTAAAAATCATCCAAAAATCCCAAATTTGGTACAAGCATTCCTCATGCTTTCTTGAACTATTCCAATCGAATTTCAGAAGAATATTTTTCAATAATTAATTATTCAATTACTTCCGTAAAAATAGAAATTGCTTTCGGTATACTTAAACTATCCGTAAAATTATGAAAATTTTGACATCATTTTGTATCTACAAAATGCAAACAAAAATGTGAGAATTATTTGTGGAGTTTAAGCCCTCAACACTTTAAAACTTTCAGATCTTCAATTAAAATAAGTTTTAAAATACTTTCATTTCATGAAACATAAATCTAATGTAGTAAAAAATATGCAAACTTAAACATGCTCTTGATGCCACTGGAAAAAATAACTATGCAAGACTTGTTCATAATCATAAACAAAAGCATATCAGGATCATTTAAATTGCATAGAATCAGAACTCCAAAAATATATAATACATATATATTTAAATAAGAACTTACAACGCAGCGGAAAACATCACCAAGAATTCTTTCAGGAAGCCTTCTTTGAATTCCAATTGCTAGCATCACAAAATGATAATGCCTCTAGTTGGTTGCACACCGCAGAAAAGGCCAATCCAATACTGCATGCTAACATACGGTAGATCGGATAGAGAATCAGCTAAAACTTTCAAGTTTTGTACTTGAAAGTTTTCGGCCATCTCAAGTGAGTATGGAGGCCGGAAATTATTTGGTCGAGGCTGCTTTCTTTGTTATATGTTGAAAACCTAATGTTCCCCGCTTTATATGTGAGGTTCTCAAATTAACCTAAAAACAAACCGGTCATTAATTTGTTCTACTCGCTTAATTTAATTAAATCATTAAGTAAATTAAACATTAATAAGTTACTAACAAGTAACTTACAAGTTACTAACGAGCTCAACTAACTATTAAATTAATTAAACTGACTAGTTAATTAATTCAGATTTATTCAATTTATATTTTACGTTATCAATGTAAAATTCTCGATTGAGAATATTCGTTGATTACAATCAACTTTCAATTTAAAGTAATGCTTTTATTTCATACATTTAAATATAACTCAAAGTCACTATACGCTATGCTGAATTCTCTACGCCAAATAATAGCAACCGTATAATAATATAATAGACCATTAATATTATAACGGTTACGTACGGGATCTGGAAGAACCGGGCATAACCTCTAAGATATCGCTGGTAACCAACCAGTAATTGTAATTACCAATATTGAATGTTCCGCTTACGTAACTGCCATCTCAATTAAACCAAGAATGAACTGCTACAACAATCGCCGCAACGGCATAATAAATCTAAAACCAATAACTATCGACTTCAACACGTGGTTCTCTTCACCAGTCGCTTTCGACGCATGCGCAAGTGGACTAACATGTAACTAGTGCATACCTCTCCCTCGACATGCGGGCGCCATCATTCCAAGAGATTCAAACTCCCCGCTGCTTACCAAATTCATTGGGAAAGACGGATCCTAAGAGCACATTCCGGATTTCATCCCGTGACGCCCTTTCACCACCGAATAGCAGGTTTACCGCCGGACTACGCTTAAAAGTCAGCTGGTTTCAACCGGTTTCCGTATGATGATTACCTCCTTCGGCGAGTTTAAGAACCCATTCACTGCACTCCATGGAAGTGGTTCTACAGAATAAAGATGAACATTCTCTCATTTAATTATCAGTTATGAGACCGAAGTCAATCAATTCCTTCCGTGGAGCTGCTTTCAAACGGAGTTCAACCTGAGCACTGGGCCAAATCAAGATTGCTGATCGCTTGCAGGGTTATGGGCTTGCAAGCTTCAAGAGTCGCCCACAAAAGTGCACCGTAACTTCGAAAAGGTCAATGAACATGCCTACAAATACATTCGATCGGTGAGGCGTATCGTATCGGGTAGGCGCAGGAAAGCCGCCTTTGCATTTATCATCGCCCTAAGAGGCGAATCGCTTTCTGGGATGATCCAGGGAAAGCACCTTATAAGGCATATTCTCGCACCGATCTACCGTAGAGAGTCGCCTTTCTCACCTCCGCGGTGATCCGAGAAAAGGAAGGCGCATGGAAAGATCGAGTATTTGACACCTCAGCATACCGGAACGTGTTCTCGAAATCAAGATAGCGGGCCGTTACTTACGGCCACTTGTGTAATGTGCTAATTCTCTCGTAATTTCAAGAGGGCATGAAATGAAGTTCTTCCAGAAGTACTCAAGGCGATCACTTCGCATTTACATCGACATCGCCGATCTCAAGATCGGTATAGAAAAGCTCTCATTCGGGCCGGGGCGCTAAGCATTATGTCCACAAGCGAGACTTAGAAAGGCTAACCGACGCTTTTGATGCGACATGTCCGATCTCGACGTATTCCTCCCAACATTAATGGGAAGCGGTAAACCTCATCTCGAGGTAAGTTTTGCGTGGTATCTCCCGGCTAGACAGCATATGCCAAACGGACATATATGCAAAGGAACCGCAGGGGCACGCCTCAGCTTCCGACATTTGTCCTTCCCGTAAGATTTTTGAGGATGTAGCTGCCCCTTAATGGTGATCGTGATGCTCATCACTCCCGCGATAGCCAACTCAAGGTAGACTCGGACAAAGTGGATACGGAGCCTTCTAGGCTGATATCCTCGCTCCCTCGACGCATATCTCAAGTCGGGGATTTGCCTCGGACGCAGACAAAGCCACAACCTATCAAGTGATCATCAGCATTTAGTCAACCTCGCTCTAAACCGTGGTTACCGAGCATCCGCAACATGCCACAAGTGATTTAAGCGGAGTTCACTATCATGATACGGCATCTGAGCCTACAACGGAATAATAAAGTCGGCCGGCATCGCCACAATTCAGGCGACGCGGCCCCTCGCTAAGACCCTCAAGTCAAGTTCCCTCACACGGCACGACCGGAGAAATATGTGGAGTCATGTTAAGGCATCTAGGACGCTACTCGCCTCGACCAGCGGATAAAGTCTGCATTTAAGCGCCACCACTTCCCTGTGGACTAACAGTCCGCGACCGAATGTTCGCATTCTAGAAGTACCGGGAAGTTGCAGCCCCTGTGAAGCGGCTATTATGAAGAGATTCGAATATCTCCGCTGGATTTGCAGGATCCGACAAAGGTCTTCAAAGATAGCAAGACATCAAGTGGTAAAGATAAGTGCACCGGCCATCCGAGTCCTCATGAGCATCGGACGTTTTGCAAGTTAATTAACGCGGGGTTAATTCAATTCACCAAGTTATTTCACACTCAAGAGCGAAAATTAATTTAATCTCTGCCGATTTCTAATCAACTCTCAATTTATAAGCACGCTTAATTTCATTCATGAAATAAAACTCAACATCATTATATGTGTAACCTTAAATTTCAGATATCAATGGCCTTATAATAATATAATCGACTATTATTATTATAATCCATTTCATACACGGATTCAAAGAATCCGCAATCCCCAGATATCACGAGAACTCGAATTAGTAATTAAAATTACTATTATTAAACATTTAGTTTTAGTAACTTCACTCCTTAATCCTAAACTAAGAACGAATTGTTACAACACCATCGCAACACTCATAATTATTAAACAACATTCCTCGATTTCCACAGTACCAGTTCAGAGGTCCTCGTATAAAACTATAGTTCAAAGGCTAGCTTAGACAAGCACGAGCATGTGAGTTCGCCTAAAAGATGAATAGTTCAAGGACTACATTAAATTACGCTGATAGCTAGGGCAATGCCGCCAATAAGCCGCTTCATTGCCCCTAAACTATGCTCAATTTTCTGCCGCCACCTTATACTTTCATCTGCTAAATCACTCGAAATACTTTTACCAATAAAACTAAAAGTTAAAATATCTCATTCCCATCCTCACGACATAATCAATCTAGTATGAATTTTACTCGTGATAAAACACCAAATTCATACACCTTGATCCTCAAAATAATGGCACACCCAAACACATAAATTACAATATGAATAAAGAGTTCTTACATTACGAAGCATCTAAAACGAATCACCCACTTCAAGCCAAGCTCACGTATGTCCCTTCTCAAATAGCCTCCAATCAAGCCACCACCACCAAAAAGATGTCCTCTAGAAATGCACACCAGGAGGGAATCAACCGAGAGATGAACTTACTAGAAGTCAGATGAATAAAATTGGAAGAGAAAATCTCTTCCAAACGGGGAAGTGGGAGTCACGGTTTTCAGGAGTGAGTAAAGGAGCTGATTTCATAAAATGAAAAACCTCCTGTCTCTTTCTTTTAAATACCAAAGGCCTAATTCCACCAAGAAGAACTCCTACAAAACGCTTTAACTCGTTAACTTAATTACACCGTTACGGCTCCTAATCAAATAATGAGTCACTATGAGTTGTTCCATTTAATTAACTTGACAAGTCGCTAAAATATTAACGAAGTCACTATCGACAACTTTATCGCTTATTCATCAATTTTATCATTTCTAATCGATTAAACTCGGCAAGCTTTAACCACTGATGTTCACCAATATATTTGATAAATATATATACGCTGGCAGATACATCTCTCTCAATTCTATAAGTCTCGCTTTAATTTCATACATGAAATATAATTCAAATATCACTGCATGCTACGCGATTCTTCTAGGCTCGTGATAATAGCAAGTTGTATATAATAATAATAATAGACCAATTACTATTATTATAACGATTACCTAAAGAAGATCTAAACATCGCCTTCATAACCCCTAAATTATCATGAACCCACACTAAGAATATACAATTACTAAGGCGAATCACCTAAGTTCCAAAGAATCACATTTAACTAACTCCGATAAATGAATCGATACAATCGTCACAATTCAGTATAATAAAAGTGGAATCAATTTTCATTGATTTCCAACACTCACTGGCTGCCGACGATTACCATACAATTCCTTTAACACGCGATCTCTAGTCGTAGAAGCTAACCATAAAGTAAGGCCACGAAAAGACCCACAACTTTCTTTACTCGAGTATTTAACCGAATAAGCATTTATGTATGCCCCCATAAACCAATCAAGACTCAACCGCAAGGGTAGGCCCTAGATCTTCCTTCATATCAAGGATTCGATAAATCCCTCCCAATATATCAACATCTATCATTATATCACTTTATGACCCAACATATGCCGTTAATCCCCATGCAGCAGACGTTTTCTAATATACTAAAGATGTATCTTTTATATAACATGATAGTTATATAATGTAAGTCTAAGAATCGATTTAACCTAAAATTCTAAAAATATCATGTGACACGTATATACATATCTTCTATGAATTCGTTTCGTCATACTCGCCTCCCTGCCACAGATCCGCGTACCCCATGGTATCGATCTAGTCCTGGTGAGCTAACGTGATCAAAGCGATCACTAATCAATCACCATGTTAGTCATATGACGCCATGTCTCTAACTATCAAGATTCCATCTCAGTGCTCTTCGCTATCCTATGTTTCCCTAGCCGAAAGAAAGTTTAATCAATAATTCATGTTGCCTCTCTGTAAAACATGACTAAATGGATTTAAATTTTCACTCATCGAGGATACAATACATGTAGCAAAACAAGTATACTCGAATATGCTATTAAACAATATTCAAATATTTGTTCACATACGATATCAGATACATACGTATTCCCACTTAACCTAACTCCATCCGCGACATCCGCCTAAGACCTATGTTCACGACGCTTCACTGTTTTGGCCCGATTTAGCGGTTCGCAAAGGGCCTGCTGGGACACTGCTCTCTTTTACATACTTCAAGATTCCGTCTCTATTAAGCGATATCTCTAATTAGATGATACTGTACGTGTTGATTTGTGATGCTACGGTTCCTTAGCTTCGAGCTATCGCCCAAAGATCGTCAGCTGTTAGTTCCATCGATCCGCTAATGCTAGGTATTACACCAAGCTCTCTACCAACACCTCTTAACCAACATGCTTCAATGGGGTTTTCAGACGCGAATGCATTTCTAGATTTCAGGGTAGAATCGACAACAAAGACTTTACTTGAACTCCCCGCAAGATACTACTTCCACCGCTGAGATAAAATACATACCCAGATCGAACGAGCATTGTCTCTCGCTGGCTTGAAAAATCGCACTGTACCCGGTAACTACTAACCCATTATCTCCACCATATACCAAGAAATTCATCTTTAGTTCTCTTAGATACTTCAAGCATTTAATTTCACTATAGTCCAAAGGGCTTTCACTGGTTAGCTTGCATTCATCAAGCTACACTCTGCATAAAATACATCGATCTAAGCACAACATGGCATACACGAATGGATCCTATAGTCAAGTTGTAGTGTATATCTTCATTTTGTTCATCTCAAAGACTATAGCTGGGATATCGTGGCTCTACTGAAATAACTCCATGTTCCATGGGAGATTACCCTTCTTGGAATTACTCATGTCAACCTTCGGCAGCATCTTTATTCACAGTATCTCGACAAAGTCCAATTAGCCTCGGCCCGATCTCGCGGATCTTTATTCCAAGTATATATCAGAGCAATACGTAAATTGAACGAAGTACATTGAG
>JADFUC010000614.1:0-167058 GCA_019722365.1 Lithospermum erythrorhizon | reverse complement strand
CATGTATTGCTAGTTATGTATGACTCGAGGTGACTCGGAAAGTATCGTGATTTGACCCTATGTCGGGATGATTAGGGTTAAAGGATTCTCCTTCCCTTGCGTGATACGATTTATATTGGCCTTATACCTAGTGTATAAGGCGGTGTGCCCATACTTAGTGTATAAGTGCGGTGTGTCTTATACTAGTGTATATATTGTGCCTCATACTCTTAGTGTATAAGAGTCGTGTGCCTTGGTACTTGGGCAGATGAGGACAGGCCTTATAATTTTGTGTATGTTACAAGGCCTTATACTCTCATGTATAAGAGCGGTGTGCCTTATACTTAGTGTATGAAATGTGTGCCTCAGACTTAGTGTATGAGTGCTTACGTGCCTTATACTTTGTGTATAAGTGCGTGCCTTATTCTTTGTGTATAAGCTGCTGTTTGACTTTATAATGCGTATGTTGCTGTGATTATTACTAGTCCATTCGTAGACGGATCGGAAAGATACGCGCATTGTATGATGGTATATCAAAGTTGTGGGATATGGTATATATGTTCATGACTAGAGTTTTAGTCAGTTAATAGTCTATTGATTTTCTCTCGAATCAGGTGTCATTTAAAACCTTCTATTATATCTTCATGCATTATGTCCGAGATTTCCCCTCATGGAATTATGTCAGATGACCTTTTAGGTAGTCCCTATATACGTATTTCATTCATTTCGACCACATATTATTATATTATCAACACTGACCTCTGCCCGCCATGGTAAGTTTACCCTCGCGGATATTTTTCCCACTAAGCCTCGCGGGGCTTACACCCTCGCATCGGGCGGCATTTCATTCCAGGCTGCCGACAGCGGCACCGGGAGCCAAGAGACCGCTTGAGAGCTTTGTTCCGGTGGCTAAAGCGAAAGATCGGGGCGCAGATCCTCACACCGATTACGGTCATTAACCTGCTTGATTGCTGTATTTTTCCTTTTGAAACTTTAGCCTTTGTCGGCTGTTTTCTATTTTGTATTCGTGATACAAGATTTATCATTTGTTGTGCCTTGCCGGCATTACTTTATTTGGGGATAAGGCCGTGGTATATATATGGGTTTGTCTTTCGGGACATCACCGAATGGATTTATAAATTTTAAAACCGCTTTGATTTGGGAAACTTAATCAGGATCACATTTTGGATGAAACGAATTGCAAGTTTTAAACCGAGTCGTCCATCTGCTCAGCGACTCGTATTCCGTATTTTACGACTTCACCAAAAGGGCCGAATTCAAGTGGTCGTTACAATTAAAATAATTTATTTGTAATGGATATGGATATTTCAGTGACAACGTAAGTGCCATTAAATAAGAATCTGGAACTTATTGTCAAATGCATAAATTTATGGGAGCCAGGAACTAAACGTGAAGCATTTTAAATAAAGGACATTTAAATGCCAACAACACTAATACTACCTATCTCACTACAACTCAAACGATCTAACCAATCGGGTTAACTCAATCAACCCATATCAATCATCCGGGTTTTCTACGCCTAATACGCATATAATCAACTCCTCAACTCATAGGGAGAAATTTATGCCTGGCCGACATAAGTTATCACCGAATCGTAACGTAGGTACGGTAAGAAAATACACTACCTTATACGGGTATATAAGGTACAATACCGATAGCACAACTCACATACATCAACAACTCCGCACTTATACCGTAGTATAAGGCACAATACCGGGTAGTACAACCCACACATATATCAACAACTCCTCAACAACTCATGTTATGCCAATCCAACCAACAAGACACCCCCTAAACAAAAATGACCAAAAACAAATTCTAAAATCAACTCATCCTAGTTCCCATCCAAAACACCTATGAATCCAATAAAACAACACATATAATCCAACTAATGTAAATAACTCAACACATATATATATATATAACACGCCTCAAGAACTTCATCGAGTGCAACACATTCACGGCAAATTAATCTACACCCGAGATAAATATTCACCGTGGACGCAATAGAAAACGCCTTTCCCACGCCCACGCCTAACCAAAAAACACCCGTGAAATACAATTATTACCTTACTACCAATTATAACCCATTTAGTTAACTATCCAATTTAACAACCATTTTAGAATATCCATATTAAACTCCAACAACACACTTTTACAAATTCACATTTTTTTTGCATAAAAAGTCAACAATAGTCACCATTTCCAAAAGTCAATATAAGCTCCAAACATCCTATTTCTTCCAAAAGTATAACTTCCAAGTATTTAATCTTCATCAAACATGCCTAACTCCAACTTCTACAAAAGTCAACGAAAGTCAACATAACATATTCAACACATTTGGAACCCAAGAATCGATTATTATCACTTCTAACCACATAATTCAAGCTTAGATGATAACTCTATACCAATTTAAAGCCTCAAACTCAAAGTCAACCAATGCCAACAAAGTCAAACTTCCATAACTCAAGAAATACCAAATATCTTCCAACCTTTAACCCAAAACAATCAATTTAGGGTCCTAAGAACTAATTATCAATTTAGGAAATGAATTAGAAAAAGTCAACTATCTCAAAACGCATTTAAATATCCCAAAAGATTTGAACTTTCTTACCT
The DNA here is from genome assembly GCA_019722365.1 of Lithospermum erythrorhizon. Classification (NCBI taxonomy): domain Eukaryota; kingdom Viridiplantae; phylum Streptophyta; class Magnoliopsida; order Boraginales; family Boraginaceae; genus Lithospermum; species Lithospermum erythrorhizon. The sequence goes on along the minus strand of JADFUC010000614.1, from coordinate 164,442 downwards.
TATCTCGTAGGATGATGGTGGTGCCTTTCCACAAAATCTTAGAGTTCAAGCTACAAGACGGTGAAGAAAATGGAAAAATCAGTGCTTCACCCTATGTGTTTGTGCGGGGTCGTGGGTTTTGTTTTGCGATGGCGAATGTTGGAGCGTGGGTCAGCGAGATATTTATGAAACGATGTTAAGCCCCGCTTCTATTTATGTTTAATTTCTTCTCTGTTTAATAATACAACTTAATATGAAATATTTCTACCCTCAAATTTTATTATCACCCAACCGATATCAGGCATTATTCGACTACAAATTTATAATTCTTAATAGCGAAACGTAAGCAATAACCGACCGATTTGTTGTATCTTCAACCGTTCAACTTCGATTTTTTTTATTTCACCTCGAAATACTCCACCGAGCAACTGGTATACCATTAACATGATATCGTACGGACGAAGCTAGTTCCCGCCTCTCCTCCTTATAAAATTTCGTCCTCGAAATTTACTCAGAACCCGATCTGTCATGTAATCCCGATTCACCTTTCAGTACGCTCTTATTATCTAATATCATGACATCTTATCACCCAATGAAATTCTCACGTTATAGTACTTGTCTTCATAGTTCCCATAATATCTCATAAATACCTTCACAACATACCATGAATATCAACCCACTACAACTCAATAATCTACAATCCAACCATATCATAATCATCGCACGACATACATCTCAACCACAATATATCATCTCATAACTCATACTAATAATACCATTAGTCATCTCATAACAGTTGTTTTATATTAATCACACCATTTTATGTCATATCGACCATCTCAACACATCCGCCTTTGTAAGACATCTCAACCGCCTATTCAGGCACCATATCATTTCATATCGTCATATAATATCTTATACCGCATCAACAACCATCAACTCATATTTTATCATGTTCTCACTATCATAAATCAATCATTAATAATACCACTCGACTTCAATATTCATATCACCCATATCGGCCATATCCACTCATAATTCGTGTCATCATATCACCTCATTATTGACTATTAAATTCATTCATATGGAGATTGAATTTTCATCGAACCCAGCTCATCAAATTTTATGACACACTATCTCACATCCGAATGTAGTAAATACCCAAGGTTTCCCAACATACAACTAACGTGTAATACATCACCACTAACCCCAACATTTCTTAATGCCTCCACATATATACTTTTTTTTTAAAACACCACTTCATAGTATAGTCATATCCACCTTAACAAATCTCCACATATTAAGTCTACCTCTATATATAAATACACTGCATCACATCGCCACTCGTCAATACATTATCATCACACACTTCTTATATATTCATTTACCATTTACATAAAATCATGAAGTCTGGTGTCGGCCTTCACCGAGCGTATATACCCTAGGTTCACTATTAATATCATATACCCCTAGCTATCCTTATCTCAGAGAGGATGATGAGGGAAGTTTCCAAAATCTTAGAGTTCAAGCTAAAGATGGAAGCATTAAATGGAAAAAATCAGCGAGAGGGAAGGGGCGCCGCCCTAAGTGGGAAGAAAGTGGTCAGGGTTTAGTTTTGACGATGATGAATAGTGGATGGGGTTGGTGAGATATTTATGAAATGATGTTAAGCCCCGCTGGTTTTATGGTTTAATTTCTCTTCTCAATTTAATAATACAACCTCGAATATGAAATATTTCTACCCTCAAATTTTATTATCACCCAACCAATATTCTTACTATTCGACTCACAAATTTATAATTTAATAGCTTAAACGTATACCAACTCCACCGATTTATTGTATCTTCAACTGCTCAACTTCAAATTTTTTAATTTCACCTCGAAATACTCCACCGAAAGCAACCCGTATACCATTAACATGATATCGTACGGGACGGGTTATTTCACGGGCTTATTTAATATACTCAAATATTTAGATAGATTTCATCAACTGCTTTTAGGTCTGCCTACGGCAGCGATGCATAATTGACATTCTAATCTAAATAGAACTTTTAAAGGCAAACAACTTTAAACCAATTAAGTCTTTATTTCTGAAAAATAGAAAGAGGGTTATCCATAATATTTCAGATGGCTGAACATTCCAGATCTTGCACCTGCCGCCTCGAGGTCTCCAAACATATGTGATTGGGCCCACTATTCTCCGGATGATGTATGGTCCCTCCCATGGAGACTCCAACTTTCCGGGTTTTCCATGAGCGGATGCCTTGCTCTTAGTACTAGATGTCCCACCAGGAATTGTCTGGATCGGACCCTTTTGTTCTAGTAAACAGCCACGTTTCCCTTGTATTTGGTCATTTTATTGACTGCCTCTTTCTCCTCCAACAGTCCAAAGTTGAGCTACAACCCCGCCATTAGCTAGCTCATCATAGTATGTCACTGAGCCATGTTCACGAAATTCCACCAAAGAATGTAAGGCCGGATTCGCAGATCAGTCAGCGTGGTTTCTCCTGTGATCGGATTCGGGGTTGTCCGGAACGACCATAGCACTGTTGGAAATTCCTAATCCCAACTACCTCCCTCCTGTTGTAGTCGTTTCTTTACACCCTAGAAGATTACCCGATTCATTAATTCCACTTGACCATTGGCCTGATAGGGACACTGGGGTCACAGGCGATTTTGTATCCAGCCCGCATTAATGTATCTCAATCTTTCAGCTTTAACTGGGTCCCGTTATCTGTGACCAACACCTATGTACCCCAAACCTGGTAAAGATTTCAAGAACTGAGCACTCGCTTCCGATCCCGCCTGGTAGTGTCTTCGCTCGACCCACTTGGTAAAGTAGTCTACCGCCACAACGGCGATCTCTTGGATCCGCAATTTCTTACATCCCCCACTATATCGACTCCGTCATCGCGTAATGGAATTGGGCAAAGCATACTAACCATTCGGGAGGCCGATGAAGGATGTTGTCGTGTTCCCTAGCGGAAATACATCTCCTTACATGGTCCGGAGCATCCAGATATCGATGGCCAAAATACTCGATCATAGGATCTTTTGTGTTGGGTGGATTTTGCGTGACGTGATCATTCTACGCACGCCTTCAAGCGCCATCAATCTTACCTTCCATGTCATGTATCTTAGCAAAGACTCCGCAACGATCTTCGGTACAATACTCATCCAAAGAAAGTTGTACCTTAGACTCTGCCTCTGTATCTTATTAGCCACCGGAGGATCTCTGGGTAAGGTCCCGGTCCTCAAGAAGTCCAAGACATCCTGATACCAAGGCACTGAACCCCTACTCTTCAAGTATTCTTTTTCATCACCTCCTTCGTCCGGAAGGCTTCCTCTTCTACCCATTCCACCACCGTACTTCCCGAGAGCTGCTCAGATCCGCCATGGAAATCTAGGATAACTTTTTGCCTTCCGTTCCTCTCTTCGAACATGCCCATATGACAAAGACGGGTGCTTAGCCAATTCCGACCCTTCAGAGGTATCCTACCAGCCATTCTTTTGTCTCATCAATCTTGAAATCGCCCTTCACATGACCCACCGCAGAGGGTGAGAATCCGTCAGAGATGGATGCCTCGGCTTCCACGATGCAGTATAACGTTGAAGTCTACTGCAAGTGCCTCGTACTTAGCTTCATCATAGTGGCTTTGAAGGCGAATTGGAGGGCATACTAACTCTTGTTGCCCTCGTGACCATAGCAGATCCTCGCCCCCAAGCCTTCCTCCGCTACGGTAACTGGGCCGATGATAGCAACCAAAACCTCCTGCAGAGGTCCTCAATTAGGCTGACCGTCTCGCGCCGGCCTCTAGGCCACGGGGCGCATTCAACTACGACCCCACTGGGGCCGCTTGAGCCTTGATACTCGTCCTTGGCCTCTACCTTAGTTCAAACTCACTCAGCTCTATACTAATTTTGACGATCTATCCGCATTCCACTAGTGGTTCTACTGCACTTACCATGGGCCGGGTCTCTGCGGATCACTTCACCGACGAGCCTCAAAGTAAGGCTCGAGCCTGGCGGCCACTACATGAGGGCATACAAATGCTCTCCGTCCGTGGGATACCTTGTTTCGCCTCCCATGACTTTTGTTGACATAACACTAGCCTCGACCTTTGCCTTCTTCCCCGGATTAAGACACTACTCAGGGCATGTTCCGACACTACCAAGTACAACTACAAAACATTCCCTACCACCGGCCCAAGAAGCAATTCGAGACAGGAGACGCTGAGCTCCTAGAATGATTGCTCACAATCTGTAGTCGACTAAACTCTTTTCCGTCTTCAAAGCCCCGGCAGCGGCTTGATCCCGGCTCTCGATATAAACCTCGTAAGCGGGCTTCTATTTTTCCGGGGCTTAGAAGGCTGAGCTTCCTTTGGAGTCTTGGGACTTTGCATGGCCTATCCCGCGGCAATCTTATCCGGGTTCGGCTCTATCCCTCTTTGACTGATCATGTATCCGAGAAATTTCTCCGAGGTCACGCCGAAGACACATTTGTCCGGCTGGAGCTGCAGCCTTCTTCCCTCAAGTTCTCGGCTTTCCTAAGGTCGACTCACGATCCCCATCTTTTCTCTCTGCTTTTTGATGAGCATGTCACCCACATAGATCTCCATGTTCCAGCCAATTTAGGTGGAGAATATATCAAGGACCATCCGTTGATACGCTGGTCCTGTGATTCTTCAAGTCGGCCATCACTCCAACACATTTACATACTGCTATTTAATGCAGCCTTCATCGCTCCCGGCCCTGTAATATCTCGGGTGATATCCTAAAGGCATCTAAAAAGTCCACTAGTTTGTAGCATCCATCGTGAGGCTACCAACTCTATCGACGTTGGGAAGCAGGCAAGAAGCTCGACAAGCTTTTGTTAATAACGTATGTAAGTTTACGCTCATCCGCCACGCTCCGCTTTGGCTTGGGCAAGAATACTATTTGCCGCCCAAGTCGGGAACAATAGCTCTCGGATGGCATATGCCCCTAGTAATTTATCCACCTCCTCCAGGATGGCCTCACCCTTCTCTTCCGAGAAGGTCCTTTTCTTTTGCTTGATGGGTTTGTAGTGCGGATCCACATACAACCGATGGACCCACCACGGATCTTACCCCAAGATATCACGCTGGGTTCCTAACAAAATATATCCCGGTGCTCCTGCGACCCGAATGAAGCATCGCCACATCTACCACCAGAGTTGCACTAATTTTTGAACACCATTTCCGTATCCCCTTCATCGGCGGCACACTGATTTCCCTCACGTGGTCACTCCCCTCTTGCGGCTCTCCTCCGAACTTAGCAGTACATACAGTCGCTCCGGTCCCGAGGCTCCTTCGGGCTTGTTCTGAACCCCTACCTCCATCCGGCCTGGCCGCGCTTGGCCGAGCTGTAACACCTCTGCCTCTTCCTTGAATCTCCCCGTCCCATATCTCGTCAGGGAACTTCATCTTCGATGAATCGAGGAGACAACATCCTCAACCGTGGACAACAATCGACCGCCAATGATGACGTGTAGGCCCCTCCCGACATGTCCAATGAGCAACCCACCATCTGTGTCTGTCATGGATGCTTCTCCCCATGGTCACAATGAGGTCGCCACCCCCAATGCATTCACCCAGATCCTCATGAACTCTACTAAGCACTATCATGTGATCTATGCTCAATTCATCTCAACTTCAGACATACGCATCCAGCAGTTAAAATATCCACGGAGCTACCAAAGATCCACCAAAGATACGACCCACTTCAAAGTTTGCAATCACTGACATGATCACCAGAGGATCCTCATGGGGGCACTATATCCCCTCAAAATACTTCCTAGAGAAAGATAGGTCCGGGAACTCGGGGCGCGCACTTGCCGTCACCGCATAGATGTCCCTTTTGTATACGCCTTCCGTGCTCCTGCATCCCTCCTCCCGTCTCGCCCCGAGACACGAAGCACTTCTCTGGCACGCCGGGAGGACCATCAAGAGACCTCGATCTATCTCTATCAAAGCACCTATTTATGCTTTTAAGTCTCCTTGTGACATACTCCTTGAAGTTGCCCCTAATCAACGTAGCTCTCAATCTTCTGCCAAATGTCGGTAGCCTGTATCATGTCCACGATCCTCAAGCACCGAAGCATTTGGTTCACATCCTACTTGTTCGGGGCTCTCAGGGAGGTTGCAGACCAACCGCTTGTCCTCTACGTAAAACACATTTCCCTGCCGAGGCGCCAGAGGGGGCCGATACTCAATTTTTTCCTCCTTCACCCCTTCTTCTTTTGGATCGCTCTCGGAGGCGAGAAGTGCACTCCTCGCGGGTCGATCAAATTGGCAATTCTCTTTCTGTACCCGTGATCATGTCCACGGTGGCTCCGCCTTGCTTGGTTGATCCGCGGGTATCCTCCATTGACGCTCTCGCCCTTTCTCCGCCCTTTTCGCCTCTGTCCGGATATATTTATAGGCCCATTCATTAACCTCCTCCAAGCCTCGAGGGTCTCTTTCTAAGTGACCCCCGAACTTGCTTAATCCCTCAGCCCAATGAAAGCTAAGACCGCCATTTTCTGAAGTCATCCTTGTATCACTGACCCTTCCCACATAGGTCCTAGTAACCACGCTGAAGCTTTTCAAGGAAAGTTTATGATCCTTCCTAATGGCTTTGGGAACCATTTTAGTGCGGCCCTCCAAGACCGGATGGAAAGCTGATGCGGTACACCTTGTCGCAAGGATGCCGGAACAACATCTAGGATTGAATTCCGCGATGTGTTCTCCTGGTCCGCTCTTCCGTGAACTTCGTAAAAGAGAAGAGTTTACGCTTCCACCGGCATAGTTGCTCTTTGATATCCGATGCTAAGGGGGTCAAACTGTACCAGCTCAGACGCCCCTATTTCTGTTAGGCAACTCTTTCGATGAGGGCGTTTATTTTCTTCTCGCAACGAGGCCGCTATGCCTGCTGCTGAGCTAGATGCTTCCGGCGTTTGCATCATGACTGACCCGCTAAGGCCTGGGCATATTCGCCTGGACCGGGAGTACGCGTGTATGTTTTCTCCCCGACAAATGATGACATCAAGGGGAGCCCCCCGCTGGGAGTCACTCTTCAATTGTTCCATAATACTCAACAATTTGTCTGTGAGTTCTGACAACCCCGCTATCCGCGAACTTCCCCTCGTATAAAGGTTCTTCCGACCTAATGTTTATCGACCTCCGAACATTTAGTAGGCATCCCCAGTCAGTTTTAACCACTGTGATGCCACCCCCGAGAGTGATCATTATCTCCATTTGAATTCATCTTCTCGGTAAAGAGGGTAGTGACATTCTAAGTGCAAGTCCTACTACACGCTTAATTACGACTGTCCGTTTCGATAGTGGACCGAATGACAAGTCTTCTTCAAGTTGTGCTTCGAGCACTCTCTTGGTCCAAAATGAAAAACCTACAAATCAAAGACCCAAGTGTCTAACTAGAAACTGCATTAAGAATCAAGTTAGTAAGAGATCGAGAGAGTTAGTTTCTGTAAATAGATTTTGGGTATCAAAGTGAACTTATTTGATTTGTCTCAAGGTTTACCTTTTATAGGTGTTTGGACCGATACCTTATTGAGTTCTTGATTGCTCCCATTACTAATGAAGAGTAACTGCTTTTACCATAAGCGTGTCGAGACTATGACTTCAATGCTACCTTATAATTCTCTTAATTGAGCTTATTACAACTGCTATTGGTTAACGGGTCCTTTCTCCACGAACCGAGCCGGACGGCTCTAATTCACGCTGAGTGGACTTCGCCCCTCGGTCTATCTTCGTGGCCCAGTCCATTTATTCAGCTGATTCACTGAACTGTCGGCGACGGGGCGAAATTCTCTTTGATCGACTCTGACTGTTCTAATACTGTGATGTTAATAGTCTTTAGCCCCCAACAACTTTCTTTTATATTGTTCAACGTTGAAATCAATAATTATAACTTAAAACACGTTTGTTCAATCTTGCTCTAAAAGATGACACTCACCAAAAAATTGTATTATGTCATTAACTCAAAATCGACATAGCTTAATTTGCTTGAGTCCTAGAACTAAGTAAGATATTGAGTTATTGACTAACAAGGATGCTCAAATCATACATTCCATACAAAAATCACTTAATTTAATTTGATCATTTGATCCACACAGCCACATTAGTGGGCTAAGTGCCTGATGATCTGAGTATCTTGACTAGACATGGCTATCGAACTGGCCTTGTACGTCCGGGGCCCGGCCCACTGGGCTCGGCCCAGCCCACTAGGTTCGCTGAACGGCTCCCGCCCACTAAATGCTCGGGACGAATCAGCTGGTGATCGCCCCTCAAGCCCGTGCCCGGTTCCAAATTCTTACAATCTAGTCATTCGTGGCATTCAGTTCTGCCTCAGGCCCCCAGTTCATTAACAATTAAAACCAAGAAATATCTGATCATTAACTGCACCGCTTTATATTAAACTATCACACAATAACCCTATTTACATTATCGATTAACGTGCACCTTTTAAAATTACAAGTGCACTAATGCTATCACCCAAAATGGAGCAAGGTTTTCACTTGAAATACAATGTTTTCAATTTAAAACAAATGATACCACATTAACAACAACTCTAAAGTGTAACTAAATGCGAATCAAACATATTAATTATTCAAATTAGAAAATAAGTAGCTACATAACATAAAATCTAAATTGTTCTGAATACTAAACATCAATATAACCAATATTCAAAGCACATTATCTATGGAAACATGTTTCAAATTAAATCCGTGATTTGCTCCTCGCTTCTACCCTCAGCCTCTCCTGCTCCACATTCATACGCTCCTGCTCCACAATCATACGCCTCCCTCGCTGCAACCTTAGTCAGCCTCAACACCTTTGATGCTCTCGTTATCTTGAAGCAGCTTTAACATGTTGGTGTTAATCGATTCCAACATTGACATAGCTCTATCGGATGATCCGGGGAACGAGAGGACCTCAGCTTCCAAAGTGCTCGGTCGCTTCATCGCTGCCGCCAACAGCAGAGGTACCCATCCCTTTGGGGGTAAGCGCTTGTCAACCTCCACACCATCTTGAACATCCGCTAAATGGCCCAAACACCTCCCATTTAGACCGCAAAACCCCATCCCACATATACACTTCCTGGCTAATCAATGATTGCCTTCCCATCGTACAGTCCTTCTTAAATCAACCCATCTACATTCTCCAATAGGAACCCTTTGATATTAACTAACAAACGAGATAATCATGCCATATTGAAGGGTTGGATTCTCGCCTTTGACGAAAACATATGTTTACATCAAACGTGGGCATATTAACCCATCGCAAATTCAATATACAACAAACTAATGCAAACAACTTAGTTCGACACTCAGTAGATGGCAAAGAATAATCGGATACGACTTTCCAAACAAGTTTTGCTACCCATTCAAATTATTCTATACACTCATGCCTTCTTCTTAACTTCACACAGTTAAGCTCTTGACACATTCTGCAATGACCGGCCGCTTAGTGCACTATCCCCTTCCCGGTAATCATCCGCACCCCAAATCTAAGCATACCAAATATTTTATTAAATCGGTTCTCGCTTATACACCAGAACTCCATCGAGCATTGTAACGACAAACTAAGCACCCTCAATAATATTAACTTAATCTGGATCTCATAAACTCTATACACAATGGCGGGGATGTAACAATTACTAGTAAAAGTAGTAAATGTGCTGTTTGGTACGATCTAAAATTGGAATAAAAGATTATCTGACCGCTTGATTTCTCCTTCATCAAGGTACATCCCCGCTCCGTATCTTAGTATCTCCACCTCCTACCCTTCAACTCGTGCCATTGCACCCCCTACATCTTCTTCCCTGCTGTGTGGTGAATGCGATCAGGTGTGACTCACGCCGACTCTCCTCCTATTTCTTGTTTGCAATTCAACAATCTCCTTGTTTTTGGGAGCTCTTTGGTGTCATTTAGCAAATTGATAATGCAATATAATGAATTAACCACTGAAAGTATTACTGGAGAGGAATCAAGATTGAGTTCGAAGAATTTTGGTTTTTGGAGTTTGAAGATCGAGGAATTGTTCAATTGAATGTTCGAACCCTCTACTAATCTAATTTCCGCTTTAAACGTGGTAACAAGAGTAGTCAGAACACGCTTAATCTCTAAAATGGCGAAGGTTTTGTTTTCTTTCCTCGCCACTTTTTCGGATTAAACGTGGTACCGCTACTCCTGTTATGCCCTGATTGGTATTTGCTATACATGTTATACATATAATGCTTTCAATCTCCATCTTCCATTTTTGAACATCAAAACTCTTTTAGTTCTGATTAAAGGGTAGTAAAGATCTATACGATTTCATAGAAAATTAAAATGCTTAATTTGTTAGATCAAGGATTATACCAATTGCATATTTAACATGATGTGATGAAAATATTTTAAAAACTTATCTTCATATTCGAATCATATCTCTAGCAACATAATCATTTCTATGTTTAGTCATATGAACGGGAGAGATTAATCCACACATTCAAAGAAAGATGAATATTTGGCTCCTGATTGAGTTGGAAAAAACTTTAGTATAATCTTAAGTGGCTCTAAAACTTAAGTAACTATAAATAACGCTTTCCAATTAGGTATATGGAGCGGCATATAATACTCACCAATCGGAGTATGTTTCTCATAAAAAAAACTATATTCTCCTTATGTTATATGCACGAACTAGTAGATCGTAAGTCGAGTTCCATCTAGTTTCACAATCCAAAATTAATTTCTTAAACTTCTACAGAAGCCTCAACCATTTTTTATATTCATGTCTTCTTACCCCCGCTACACAAATAAAATTAACGGCTTTACGACCGTAAAATAAACTCATCCCAAACAACTTTTATTCCATCTTTAGCAACTAATTGAAGGACGTGACATAAACATCTAACATGAAAAAGTTCACTAAAATCCGGTTTAATAGGCATCTTTAATTTTTCGATTGAAACGGTATTAGCGGACGCATTATCAAATGAAATAGACATGATCTTATTTAAACATTTGTAATCATTGGCACATGCGAGTATACCTTCCGAAATTTGAATATTGTTATGCTTAGCAATCGATCTAAAATATATAATTCTCTTTGCAAGACCTAATCTTCGATTAATCCAATGACATGTTACACACATTATATATCAAAATCCAAAAGACACCAATATCACTAGTCAAACACATTTTATAAGGCAAATTCAGCAAGAGTGTTACCTAAGTTTCTTTCATTTTTAAAATATTTAAAAGCATAGGTTCAGAAAGAAAATGTGGATAATGATAGGCCTGGGGATTAACGACATTTTGAATCCATTTAGTAAAAACGCCTCATCCATCACAATGATTAAAAGGCAAAGAACTACCGACACAAATTTCATAGTTTCAATCCTATAAGCCAAGCGATGCTAAAAAGTTCTACCGGTTTGATATCAATAGTTCCTTGTGTACCACCCTCCCCACCACTATCTTTAGTGATCTTATGACCCGCTTGTCTATCAAGATGACCGTTCTTTGCTCCCCAATCTGCTTTCTCCATGATAGAGAGCCTTTACAATTTATACAAGTTGCCGCTTTGTTTTTCACGTTCCATTAAAGTATTTCCAAACCATGAAGTTTTTTTCCTTTCATTAGTAGTATCCGTAGCACTAGATTGAGATTTCTAATAACGGGTAGTTCGGCCATACGATCATCATCCTCTAAATTCATAAATTAGACATGCACGCATTCAGCACTAGCACTTTGAACATTTTTACCAAGATTACGTTTGATGCCATTAATTTAAAACAAAAAAATATCATAATTTATAAAAAGTTGGTAAATAATAATTAACCGAGACGGAGCAATGTAGGATCAGGGATCGTAGATCGTAGATCGGAAACGAACAAGCCCACGCATAACCCTTTAAATTTCAATATAATTCTTCAATATAAGATTTTGAGATTGCTTGTTATTGCTTTGAGTTTGCTTACAAATGATTGTGAATTGTGAGAAATGAAGGAAGGTATTATCCCCTTTTATAGACCTCTCCATGGTGTTTTTTGACTTTCTGCAGGGAATAAACGTGGTACCGTTTAAATCAAACGGTACCACGTTTATTACCAACGGCTATATAACGGCTATTAACGCAGGTCGTCGATTTAAACGGTATTACGCTTATTACAAAATAGCCGCATAGCCGTCATGATAAACGTGGTACTGCTTTTAAAATCAAACGCGCACACGCTTATTCACAAGTAAATTGCTATTACAACATAGACGCTACAAAACTAGTCAAGAGCGAACAACGTACCGCTTAAAAACTAACGTACCACGCTTGTTCCAAAAATGGTTAACGCATTATTATTAATTTATTATAGTGGACAAACGCTGCACGCTCTGCATTAAATCTGGCATCACGCAGTGCCCGGCCGTGCCCCTTTTTAAAGTGGGCCTCGAACTCAATAGGCCCAAGATTTTAGACCTAGGCTGCCCGCCCAAGTTCAAGCTCATATACGTCTGCCCGCCCGTTCAAGTAGTCACGAGTATATTCGATAATGAAATGTTACTAACGGGCTCTCCATATAGCAACATACTCGGAACACGGACCCACCAGGCTCCATTACAATGGCTCAACCTTATTAACAAGTCCATCTGCATTCGACAATCCCACTATTATAGCCAATAGCCGCTTTTGACTTTCACCCGATTATTCTATGGAAATTCAACAAACTATTTAAAAATAAAAGTCATAAATAATGGTTACAAATTACAAAGATATAAAATTTTAATATAATCATGGGAGCCTAATCTCACAATAGTCGAATTTGTCTTCTCTCTGAAGTCTAGTACATTATATACTTCGTTTAGATAGAACTCCAAATCCACGTAATCGTTGAAATCCAACAAATGAGATATGAAATCATATAGCGCGACACTTGCAACTTCATGACCGCTTTAATAGGGTTCGGATCAGGCAAACTAGGTCAGTTAACCCATCTGCATAAAACTATGTCAATTAATTATGAGAATAACCTTTTGAAGAAAGTCTAATCTAATCTAATCTAATCTAATATCTAATCTATATCTAAAATAACTTTATTATTATGAATTTCATTATTTAAAAAGTAAGTTATTAAATTTTTTATAAGGTCGTATATGACTCACTCATGTAAGTGTTAGTGTGGTTAATTTGAAGTTTTTCTTGCTCGATCATTATTTGTTAGCTTACTGGCTTACATCCCATGGACAATGTTCAAGCCAAGTGCTTCAAGTGTTAAAACAATCAAAGTGTGTTTTCTTTATTATTAAGCTTTGCGGTTTGGGCCTTGATGGGTTAGAGTAGAGACACAAGGATAGTAATTATGTTGATTATTCGGTCGCGAATATGGCAAGTTTCGGAGGTTTGGTATGACTCGAATTATAAAAGGCAAGGTTTGAAGTTTTGGAAAAGATTCCTTGATGTATGGAAGGCGGCAGATTCCTTGAAGATCTTGTCAAGACCAAAACCACTATGTGACTTCTCATAAATGGGCTGACCTTCTTGAAGATGTCAACCACCCAGAAAAATGTTTTTACTACAAAAGTTCAACATCATATTCATAGTCGATTTATTGAGTGTCGATTAGGTGAGTGAATGTGTGGTTAGGAGGTTCTGCTTGCCTTCTAACACTATTATAAGTTGTTATAGCACCAGTATGCTTGACCTTCTTAGGAAATCATTATTTCGTTGTATTGAGATCGGTGTGTGTTGATAGTGGTGAGAATAGGTGGATCCTATTTCACATAGTGAAGAGTTAGCTAGGGCGTCGGTTGATGTGGAGCATCGGTGTAAGTCCTCTTGTAATCTTCATCTTTATAGTGGAAAGCTTTCCTTGGGCTTGTTGCCCCCGGATGTAAGTCTTCTTTAAACCTTGGCCGGGTTACCATTTCATGTGTCATTTATTTTGGTTTATCACTATTGAAAATTCGTTCTTTGTCCTAAGCTGTTGGATTGACAAGCGCAATTTCGAGGTTGGTTTACACTTTCAATTGGTATCGAGGCGGGCACTCGACATATAAGTGAAATCTTTTGTGTGAACCAATGGAAGGGAACAGGGGAAGGTAGCTTCGATCACTCGTCCTCCTTGACATTAGGTCTAATTACCCCTCTTTGACGAAGATGACCCGCCTTCTTATGATAAAATTGGATCACGAGGAACACAGGAAAATTCTTGGTGGGCGGAACGCGAAACAAATGATAGAAGAGTTACGGTGATCAAAGAGAACAAAAGCTGGTCCGTCTTAGAGCGAAATTATCCTTGGGGAATATGGCTTAAATCTTATCTTACGTACTGGTAAGTCGAAGTGTTTAAACTTATTAGCTGCGTATGCGTGGCCAAGGAGGAGGCATGGGAAATCCTCTGATTTAGCATGAAGGTGCCCGAAGTAAGGATGTCTAGACTTGGCCGATTAACCACCGGGTGGGAGAAAATGCGAGAAGATGCGGGAGGGCGAGACAATCACGGCCTACAATTCCAAAATAAAGACCTAGCTAATGAGTCTTTTCCTTGGAGAGAAAGATAGATAGCAACTTCGTTAAGAAAAGTGAGAACTTCTTCCTAAAAGATTTGCTCACAAAAGTTACGGTATAGAGGAAGCTTCCGGGATCTACTCGACTATGATTTTTCGATGAAGCGATGAAATCTTATAACGCCCGAAATGACTGCGGAGGGCAGTGAATCATCTAAAGGAAAGGGAATAGCCTTGAAGACATCAAATACGGAATGCGAGGAGAAGGTCGTGGAAACTATAAATCTGCGGCAAAAATTTCAACAAAACTCTAAAAGGTTCAACAAGAAACCTTTCTTGGGCTTAGCCTTGAGGCGTTTGACCCGACGGAATGGCCAGTGTGGAAGAACACAAGTCGGAGGATCGAATAATGGGATCGAATAATAATCCATCAAAAGGGATCCTGACAGGGAGTGCGAAGGCTTTGAGTCGCATCGAGTTGAATGTCAAACTACATTGAAGAAAGCGGTCAAAGTTCTTATACCGCTTTGTCGGATGAAGAGACCGATGAAGAAGAAGAAAAGCGACAATGAGTTATAATTTTGTAGCCTTCACATTCGTAGGATCAAGAACTTCACAGTCAATCAGGGTTAATGGCTGTGACACGACAACATGAGTGAAGAAGAGGAAGAACTTACCGAAGAAGAGTTGATGGCCAACTATCGATTCTTGTTTGAAAAATGAGTCCACGTTAACAAAGGCATACCTAAAGCAGAAGTGGAAGAAGCATCTTGAAAAGGAACAAAGAATTAGAGAGGAAACAATGAAGAACAAAAATTGGAAATACGCATTAGGAAAACAAAGTAGAAAGAATGACAAGGAATAAACATGATGAATTCGGCGCTGATATTGGATGAAATTCTATACCGAGAAAAGGTGTAGTGACTGGTCGGGGAATAGATACAACCATGAAACCAAAAGCCGACCTATGTGGAGGAAAAGGATGTTTTTAATTTTGCGGAACTTCAGCCAAATCAAGTTATCAAAAGCATGCGGAGATGCCATTGTGGAAAGAAGGGACATATAAGCGCCTACTTGTTACACAAAATCTATGGGGAAAAGGGCGAAGCGATATTCTCCACCAAGAATGCAATGGGTAAAGAAGGGTTCTGTGATAAGCAATGTGGTTTTTACTTCTCTTAAAGCCACAACATGGGCTAGATGGTACTTTGGCAGGTGGTTGTTCAGGACATATGGCAGAATAGAGCTAATCTTTACGGCATCGGGGCGTGGCAGTTTTTGTCACGCTTTTAGGAGGAAAAAAGGCAAGGTTATCGGCAAGGTGCGAATGTTGAAGGATTACCTAATCTTGAAGAAGTTACATTTGGTGGAAGGGCTCACTTTACCAAATCTTATTAGTATTAGCTTGACTACGTGACGATTGGTCTAAAGGTTGCCTTTGACAAAAACCATGTAATGTAGCGACCAAAATAACAACCTCGTTATGCAAGGAAGTCGATCAACGATGGCGCTGTCACATGGACCCCGTGTCATAGGGTCTTGGTGAGCGAACTCGAAATTTTGTAGAGGCGTAACACACCAGCGACTTGGGCGCTGACTACATGATATTCGACAACTTATTTCCAGAAAAGCTGTACGAGGATTGCCACATTTGGTGGTCAAGGAAAATGTTTGTGGGGAATGTCAAATAGGCAAGCAAACCCGGGTCTCACACCAACAGTTACAACAGGTGGACACCACGAGGGTTCTGGAATTACTACACATGGATTTAATGGGACCCATGCAAGTAGAGAGCATAGCTGGGAGAAAGTATGTTTTTGTGTGTGTTGATGACTTTTCAAGGTTCACATGGGTTGAGTTCTCAAAGAAAAATCTGAAACCTTTGATGTGTTTAGGGCCTTGGCGATACAAATCCAGGAGAGGAAGCCAACATCTTGGTTGTCGGAAGCGTCATGGTAGAAATTTGAGAATAACAAGTTCAAAATTTTTGTGGTGAAGTAGAATCGGAAACACGAATCTCCCCGCGCTATCACTCACCGACAAAATGGAATGCGTGGAAAGAAAAGAGCGAAAAGAGAACACTCCAAGAAATGGCGAGTCATGCTACATGCCAGAGATCTACCCATAAAATTAGGCGGAGAGGCATTAACAATGTCATATCACTTGTCGGGTGCAGCTCGGACCAGTACAAATCGACATCCTATGAGCTGTGGCGAGCGAATGTACACTACTAGATGTGTTTGGAGAAGTACGTGTTATATCACGGCGATAGAGAACCGAGGCGAGATTTGATGTTGAAGTGATGAAGAGTCTTCACGGGATACTCGGGGAATAGCCGTGCTTTGAGAGTGTATAGCAAGCTTGAACTCATATGGATTTATGATCTATAAATGTGAAGGTAGTGGATCGAGAATGTCGTGACAAATAGATGAAAGAAGACACTCCCCAAGCTGTCAAACCTTGATCACTCACAGTCAAGATAATGAAGGGATGAAGAATATCTTGCGAATTGGAGGAAAGGAAATTGAACCATTGCCGAGAATTCAAAGAATCGCCTACTTGGAACATATCGTTGGTGAGAGCGATCAAGGAATAACCTGGCTAGGGAGGAAGGACAAAGATCGACTATCGAAAAATGGGTGGGTTGCTTGGAGAAACATGTTTCATCTCAAGATTGGAACCAAAAGGCGTGAAAATTTTGCATTCTTGATAGTCTTGGATCACTTGGTATCTTGAGGCTCATTCAGTTTGATAAGAGCGATGTGTAGGAACGTTCCGAGACCTACGGATCTTGATATTATTGGCACTAAATGGATCTTCAAGAACAAAATGGATGAGTCCGGGAATGTTACTAGAAACAAAGCTAGATTGGTTGCACAAGGCTATACACAGATTGAATGCATTGACTTTGAAGAGACATTCGCACGGTAGCCGGGGCTTGAAGCGATTAGATACACTCACTTATATACTTGCGTGTCTCTTGAAATTCAAACTCTTTTCGAGGAGGATGTCAAGAGTGCCTTTCTCAATGGAATTGTGCAAGAGGAGGTCTATGTCGAACAACCCAAAGGATTTATTGATGCGAAATCCACGAGCATGTGTATAAGCGAAGAAGGCTCTGTAGTGCCGAAGCCAGCTCCGCGAGCTTGGTATGAAAGACTCGCGTGTTCGACCAAAATGGATATATACTCGGGGAGTTGATAATACATTATTCATAAAAAGGGATAAGGACCAGATGATGGTGGCTCAAATCTATGTTGATGACATAGTGTTTAGGTGGGGTGTCAGAGCCACAGGTAAGCGATTCGTTCAACAAATGGAGGCGAGTCGAGATGAGTATGGTGGGAGGTGGAAGTACTTTAAAGTTCAGTTAATCAAATGGAAGATAGCATTTTCATCTCAAACCAATTATGCCAGAACATGATGAAGAAGTTTGGATTGGAAACATCTAAAAATAAAAACTCGTTGGCGGCTGGCTTAAAAGTTGCAAGGATCAAGATGGGAAAGATGTTGATAGGAAACTCACATAGAGCATGATCGGTGTCCTCTACCTGTGCAAGTCGTCACATTATAGCACTCCGTGGGTAATGGCGCTAATTCTCAAGCCAATCCCAAAGAAAGTCACTTGAACACTTGTCAAGAGAATTCTCAGTATGTGCAAAGATGCAGTATAACCGTGGACTCTTATATACTTTTAATGTGCTCTCTTGTTGAATCTTGTGATCTTGTGGGCCGAAACACGGAGGAGAGATAAAGGAAAAGCACATGCGGAGGATGTTTCTTTGTTGAAGCAATCTTGTCTCTGGTTCGGCAAGAAGCAAATTATCACTTTCCACAGCGAAGTGAATATATGGCGGCCGAGGCTTGATTGTACTCAACTAATTTGGATAGAGCAAATCTTTGGAAGGAAATATGGTGTCAACCCGAAGTCATGACTCTCTCTCTTTGTGACAACATGAGTGCCATAAGCATTTCCAAAAATCGGTTCATATAGTCAATTAAGCATATATAGATATCGACATCAACTTTGAGAGTTGGTGGAAGATGGGGTAAATCGAGTTGGAACATGTAGCGATGATAAACAAGCCGATATTCTTCTGAAGGGTTTAGGCGTTAATCCAGATTCGGGTATACGAAGGCGACCTTGGGGTTGCGTGTGATGAACAAATAACTTAATTAGCCCAAGGTTATAACACCCAAATGAAACCAAGTGTTATAGCAATGGATAAAAAGGTGGCAGCCAGTTACTCTTGGAGGTGGCGGTTTCTTGGGCGCTGTGTGCACACTCTTTTCAAAGAAACGTGTGTTGAAGTTATTTTCTCTCCACTCACCCACTAAACCGCAATCATACATCAGTGCTCTCACAACCTCTTCACATTCTCATCCCTCACAAACTCACAATCAATCTTTCATGCTTTCTCCAAGCGTCCTTATCTGCCCATATTGAATACTCTCGAAAACAGCTAAAACACAGAAGGCTGCTAGAAGGGCTCAGGCGGAACTAGGGGAACCTGTACCTCTTCAGGTAATTCCTCCAACGGATGTGTCAATGGATGAAGATACGCAACAATCACCTCATGAGCTAGAAATTACAAGTAGCGAAGGAGGCCAATGACATCTGAGATACACGAAGCCAGGATTGTTGCCGAGTCGGGTAGGTGGTTAACCCTGAGATGGGAGTTGTCCTCAAAGTAGCAATCTCGAAGGTCAAAATTCTGCGAGAAAATCTCTAGGTTTGTGCGAGGATAATGTTGACCTGGTCGACTATTGATGTGGAAATTAGTGGCGATGATTGAAGGTTAATCCATCGGTTAAACATCCATTCCTTACGATGAAACAAGTCGTAAACTCAGAAAATACGGTCCTCCAAAGAGCCAACCTTGCCAAGATTCTTGTCTAGAAGAAAAGGAGGGAGAATCAAAAGAGTCTTTAGCAACGAGGGAGCCTGAGATTCGTTCGGAAGTGCATCCTGCCGACCTCTTGACACTGAAGAAGATGATGACATTATAATTGTCTCATCGACTCAGTCCGAGAAGAACTAGGGCGATCTTTGCGGCCTCTAAAAAGGAGAAAGAAAGGTTGGGTCGGGGAGAGTCCTCAACAGAGAAGAATGTGGACTTAGATGATCTTGAGAAGGCAGTGGCGAGAAGAGAGGAGCGAAGGGCAAGCAAGTCTTTGGCGAAGGAGAAGTGCCAAAGTGGACTCAAAGAGAGAAGGAAGAGATTGAGATTCCAAAGAAAGGCGATGACTTTGTTGTTGATGAGGAGGAGTCCTGCAGGGGAAGAGAAAAAGAGCGCAGTAGTTCGAAGGGTAAAATGAGGAGTCAATGACTCATGACGTATCATGATAGAAATTGCTAAAGGAGTAAAGGAAGCGGAGGTGATGGAGTTGGAGTTCTATGGAGAAGAACATCGCAAGGTGGAAGTTCGTATGTCTTGAGGAATATTACGCGAGGAGAGGTTTACGTGAGATCTGTAGCAACCAATCCAGACTATATGGACATCGCTTCCTTATTTGGGGGGCTGCTTGACTTAATGAAGGACATTGGGCTTCGTTAGCTCGCTTAGTCGGGAATTTATGCATTTGCATGCGAGGATATTACTAAACCCGAGGGACTCCGTGTTCCACAAAGTGAAGCAGGGACACGTCTTTAAATTTAGCCCCATGATACATTGACCGGCGTTATGGACTTAAGGATGGAGGCTCTACTGGAGCCACTCTCAAACTAGGGGACATCATTGAAGAACTTCGGCGGGTGGAGCTCACACGAGGCGTGGCCGACCCAAGGGCGATTCTCGGCTTCTATATACAAATTCCAGGGTATCTTTGTTCTTAAATAAAGCCTTATTCTTTAACTTGTTCTGCCGAACAACACGATGTTGTCGAGATTCTAGCCGAGATCTTTGTTTGTAATAAGGTTACGAGCACCCGACTGAATGTGGGAAAGATAATATTTGACCAAGTGGTTGATCGCTAAATCGGGGCCGAAATTAAAACCTATTAGGTTCTGACCTTATCTACTGACCTCTTTGGTCGCGCGGCGTCGATGTCCTGAGAAAAGAGGATGGCCCTGGTGAAGATGCCAAACCTCTCACCATCACCGACAAACTCATGAAGGGAAAGCACGTGGTGGATGTGGATGTGAGTGCATCTGAGTCGACCGAGACCTTACGGAAATCTTTGCCGAACTACGCTGCTTTCAGGTGTCGGATGAACTTAAGCTGGTGGAAAGCAGAGATTCGGGGCCAAATAAATCCGTTACTCGGAACTCCGTGCAAGATTGGTTCCGCCGGGACCGTGTCAATCCATCGACAAAACTCTACTTTGGGACTTCCTCTTCCCGTATGTTATAAATTTGAAATTTGTTTATGTTTAAATTTGTATTTCTTCCAAGTTTTATTTCTTTGGGTCCGTTTGTTCGAGACAAATAGGGGAACGCTTATTATTATGTTCTTTAGGGACATGTTGGGACTTTTACGTGTTTGTTTACGAGTGCTTCATCTGCTTTGGTTTTACCCTATGTTTAAGCAACTTGTGGTCATCGATTAACGTAAGAGTTTGTCATGAAAAACTTACCCCAAGGGAGTTTGTTAGTGTGTGGTTAGGTGAAGTTTTCTTGCTCGATCATTATTTGTTGAGCTTTGCACAGCTTACTGTATCCGCATGGACAATGTTCAAACAAGTGCTTTCTGAAGTGTTAAAAAGCGATGAAAGTGTGTTTTTCTTTATTAATCAAGCTGCGGTTTGGGCACTTGATAGGTTCGGTAGAACGCACAAGGATAGTAATTATGTTGATTATTCGATTCGCGAATGGCAAGTTTTGGAGTTTTGGTATGACTCAAGTTATGAATGGCAAGAATCAAAGTTTTGGTAGGATTCTTTGCATTATGGAAGGCCCGGATTCACGAGGTCTTTTCGCGAAATCGAGGCCAAAACCCTATGTGACTTACTTATAAATGGGCGGCACTTGCTTGAAGATGTCAACCACCGAAAAAATGTTTTTACTACAAAGTTCAACATCATATTCATAGTCTGATTTATTGAGTGTCGATTCGGTGAGTGAATGTGTGGTTAGGAGGTTCTTGTAACACTATTGTCTGATTGTTATAGCACCAAAAGCTGTAACAACGCTTCTTAAGTATTTATTTACCGTTGTATTGAGATCGGTGTGTGTTGATAGTGGTGAGAATAGGTGGATCCTATTTCACATAGTGAAGAGTTAGCTAGAGGGGCGTCGGTTGATGTGGAGGCGTCGGTGTAGTCTCTTTTGTAACTAACCGTCTTTATAGTGGAAAGAGCACTGGCAGGGCACATTGCTTGGACGTAAGTCTTTAACTGGCATTTGTGGCTAAGATTCTGAATTTCGTGTGTCGTTTATTTTGGTTTATCACTATTGAAAATTAGATTCTTGTCTACTGGCTTGTTGGATTAATATTTGCGATTTAGGGGTTGGTTCTACGCTTTCAATAAGACTTCATAATCGTAATAATTAGATTTGAATCGTACTGTAACTTCAATAGTGATACTCCGGGGTATCTTTACTAATCTTTTTGGATTGTCCTCAAATACAGTGACTCGATGAGGTACAGTCAACAATCAACATCACATATCTACTCGTAGTTCTTCTCCAAATTTTTTTCAATTAAATATTAGATATAATGTATATTGTTTAATAAAACTCATGCCATTCTTAAAAAAAAAATTCAATTCAATTTTGAATTCAATTTTTCTTTATTCTATAATATTTTATAAATATATATATGGGTCTAGTTTTAATGTAATTTATCATTTACTTGATATTTTCAATTTAAATATTGATAATTTCATGTACTCTACTACATTATGAAAGGGTCATGACGTCTTTATCTAAGTTTGTTAAAAATTATAATAACATCCCACAATTAGAAAAGTGTATGTGCAACATTTAGAGCATTTACACCAGTTTTCTTATTAAAATTCTTATAATCTATTATGAAATCAATTTATTATTTTAAGGGTTGTATTTTAACATTTGAAACAAAACCAAATTTCCTATTTTTCACCTTATACATCATTAAAATATAAAAATGTAATTGGCCGAGTGTTGGAAAATGTGTTAAAGACCTTGGAGGAATGGAGGCGGCTCGTATTAAAGAAGTTAGTAGAGATTTTTTTATAATTTAGGGGAGGTGTTTAGGGTATATATTCTTGTGCTCTTAAAAAGCCGTCGTGCTAATTAAATTGTACAACATTGCAACATCACGATTACTTAGATTTGTTAGTGGTTTGGGTAAATCAGAAATTACTCAAGAAACAGACCGGTTTTATGGGACCCGGTAAGCTAGCGATCAGGGAACATGTGTTATTTTTTAGCCTATACCCGATTAGACTAGGATCAGTTGCCCGATAAATAACCGAAATTTTTTATGTATATCGAAAATACCCAAAGTCCGGACCAAAATATGCAAGATTTTGATCGAAATACCTAATTTTTTTAATAAAATGAAACTCATTTGGGCATGACCTAAATAACGGGAGTGAATATCCATCGGGTAAGTTATCGGTCCGGTCCCGATCCAAATTTTTTGCCCGATATCCGAATCTTACCCAATCGATAATAGTTTCCGATCCGTTTTGATTCAATTTTTTTTCCCGTTATCCGGATCGATAACGACACTAACGATAATAGAGAGGTTATGGTACAAATTATCCATGAATTATCATCCTCCTCATCCAATCATCCGACTTCCATTTCCTTGTTTTAAAACGCACCACTAGGAACCAAGATGTTACGAACAACCTTATCCTTTGTCCAAAATAGTCCTTTTTATTAGTGAAATAATGATTTTATCGCTTAATAAAAGCATCGCTACTACTTGCATGTGTAGAACAGCTGAGCAAAGGTTGGCACTGCTATTCTTCTAATCTTTTAATTAAATCACTACTTGACTTAATTCCAAAAAGAAATAAAAAATCCACTACTCGATGACCATTGCACTAGTCATAGACTTCATAAGAAATCAAACACCTTGAATTAATACACCTAGATTTTGATACATTATTTGAATTTTGCTTCATTTTGCACTTTTCCACCCCTCTTCCTAAGCTACGTTGACCATTCCTTTTTTCCTATTACTCAAGTTGTAATTTTGGAATTTGCATAAAAAAAATTCTTAGTTATTTATGATTCTGTTCAAGTTAGGGGTATATTTGTTTTTGGGCAAATGGAGAAGCTTAATGAAATAAGGAATCTTTTTGTTACTGTTTGGTTTATTGTTATTGGTATATTATCTTGTATAGAGCAAACTGTTGCAACTGACACTTTAACCATATCCCAAGTGGTAACTTTTAATACCACCTTAATCTCAGCACAAAATAAGTTCTTGCTTGGCTTCTTTAGTCCTGGAAATCCCAATAAAGTGTTTTTAGGCATTTGGTTTAATGTTAGTCCAATTCAATATGTGTGGATTGCAAATAGAGAGAACCCTCTTAATGATACTTCTGGTGTTCTCAGAATTGGGAAAGATGGAAACTTGGTTATTGAGGATAGTGCAGAAAGGATAATTTGGTCTACAGGTCAGTGGAGGAACTCGGGCATGGGAGCAGTCGCCCCTAATTTTTCGAAAAATTTCATTTTATTAAACATTTTTCAAAAAACTATAAATATTGTCTTAGAAATTATGTTGTTCGCCCTTCAAATTTTTTTATATATTTCTTTATAACTATGGTATCATGTAATTCACCCCATTATATAAAAATTCTGATTCTGCAGTTGCTAGAGGTGTAAAGAATTTATCATCAAGTGATATAGTTGCTCAAATCTTGGATTCTGGGAATCTTGTATTGAAGGAGAATAAAAATGTAAACAAAATTATTTGGCAAAGCTTTGATTATCCTTCTCATGCCATTATACCTGGCATGAAGATAGGGTGGGATTCTTCGACCGGCCTCAATCGAAAGCTTACATCTTGGAAAAATGCACATGATCCTTCCCCAGGGGATTATACATTTGGCTTTGACCTTCATGGATTGCCTCAACTCATAATCTGGAAGGGTGATTCCGAGAGTTATCGGAGTGGTCCATGGAATGGGATAGATGTTGGTGGAATAACTTCACAAACTAAGCTCCCTTTTGCCCTGGAATATATTGTGAATTCTAATGAGGTGTCCTATCATTATCGGCTATATGAAAATTCTTCTATACTCCTGGCAACTTTGAGCTATCTTGGAGTACTTGAACTCTACCAACTAGATAAAACTAGAAATGATTGGAGAATGTTGCTTAAGATGCCTCTGGACTCTTGTGGTGACTACGGGTTTTGTGGCCCGAATGCTGTATGCACTTTAAGTGTTTCTCAACTCTGCGTCTGCTTGATTGGTTATACCCCTGTCAATCAACGGGATTGGGATGTTGGCTGGTGGTCTGGCGGATGTAAGCGAGAAAGTTCATTCAATTGTTCTCAGATGATACAATTCAAAGAATATGATGACCTAAAGATGCCCGATTTTGTGCAGTACAAAGTGAATACTAGTATGACTATGGACGAATGTCGATCAGAATGCTTGAAAAATTGTTCTTGTGTTGCTTATGCTAATTCAGATGCAACTAGAGTTCGGTATGGCTGCTTACATTGGTATGGTGAGCTAATGGATGTCAAAAGGTTATCCAATGCTATAAATCAAAATCTTTTTGTTAGAGTAACTGCCGAACAGACAGGTCTGATAAAATTCCATGATTATATTATTGAATGTTAGTAGCAAATATTTTATGCAGCTGAGCTATGTAGTGTTTCTCGTGATAGGGACGAATTCAAAGAAGAAAAAGAAGATAGTAATAATAGTGGCACCTATTGTCTCGTCCATCTTGCTTCTATTAGTTGTTTCAATTTTCATTATCAGGCGGACATCAAGGAAAAAAGGTATGTTCTGACCCATCATATTACAGTAGTTTCCTACCGAATGGTTGAAATGATGTTCTTATGAATATTTTGTCCCACTAATAAATCATCTTCATGTTTGCTAGTTAAAGTCTCTTGGAATAACATATATTGCTCACATTTCAAGTTCACTTTTTATCAGAGTGGTTAACTTATCTAAAGAGAGTCTGAAGCCATTATGATGTGATGAAGTAATAATGGGTAGGACACAAGAATGTGTATTGAATATTTTGAGATTGCTGACTTCAGTTTACTTGTGAATCTCGTTCTAGTCCATATTCATTCAGATGTCATGAACAATTGAACTTCGATATATTTAGATGTCTTGCAGTCCAAATGCCAGGATTTCTCAGTAGATTTAGATTTCTTTAAAATTAAGTGGCCGAAAATAATCATACTTCTGTAGATTTTGTATTCATGGTGTACTTACTGAGTTACAGTAACATTCCTATCCACATGTGTTGCTGTACTTTGTATTAGGTTCCTGGTAATATCATAAATTTGTTTGCTAAAGATGATTGGTTTATTGTAATTCTTGATTAGTTTGTATAAGTAACATTTAACTTTTAACAAGGATACTTGTGTCAACTAAGAAGCTTGGAGACAAGATTCATCATTCACTTGGCAACAACGAAACCAAACAAAATTTCATACTCCGTCGATTTCGATATGTTTGGGACATTTAGTTTCAAGAAATCATGACCCTATATTTGATATGCAAATCCATATGATTTAACTTTAAAGTTATTAGATTTACATAATTAGAAGCTACCATCTAGTTACTATTGTGTTAAGATTTCATATCTTTTAAAAATGATTAATTATTACCCCTCCGTTTCAAAGTACTTGTGTCTTATAACAAAGGTATTGTATTCAGGAACTATAAAATTTTATATTTTGTCCTACATTAACTACAGGTAATAGGTAATTATTACAGTTTATGATGGAGAGTGGAACTTTATGAAGACAAAATTATAAAGATAAGGGGAAAGCATCGATAAAATCCTATAACATCAAGGAAATATGAAAAATAAGTTTGTTTTAAAACATTAAGTATTTTGAAATGGAAGGAGTGCTACTTCAGTTCAAACTTGAGGAGAGTTTTAATCAACAGTCATATCTCCCTAACATTTTTAAATGGAGGAAGTAGTTCTCAGCTGAAATACTAGAAATTTACGGCATAACTTGAAGCTTCTAGAGTTTTCAACTTTCAAGTTAACTGATCTAGATGGTTCATAAACCTACTCAATGTTTTTGTTTCTTTCTTAACAGGTATGCAACAACATAACCAAAAAACGGGGGATGAGGAGAATTTAGAGTTACCTTCTTTTGACATTGTTGTGGTTTCAAAAGCAACTCAAAATTTTGGCGATTTAAATAAGATTGGAGAGGGCGGTTTTGGCCCTGTTTACAAGGTAACTAATTTCTGATAATCTTATGAACTACAAGAATGCTTGATATAGAAATTTGTAATGAAAAAAATTGTTTGTTTAATTCAGGGGAAGTTACCAAGTGGTCAGGAAATAGCAGTTAAGAGGCTGTCCGAAAACTCTGATCAAGGGCTCAATGAATTCAAGAACGAGGTAATGCTGATTGCCAAACTTCAGCATCGCAATCTAGTAAGGCTTTTGGGATGTTGCATCCACGGACAAGAGAGAATGCTTATTTATGAGTTCATGCCGAATGGAAGCTTGGACTCCTATATATTTGGTTTGCACTCAACCCTTCATTTATTAATTCAGTTTATACTACTCTCCAAAGAGTCTAGAAGAAATGAGGAGTACTAATTTTCAGTTTTTGTCTCTGACTCCTTGTTGTACACTCTTATCATCTTAATTATGTACATGTGTAGGTAACTCTTCTAGCTTGGCCAACAGCCATTTGCTTGTATGGAGGCGGCGATTTGCAATAATTCTTGGCATTGCTCGTGGACTTCTTTATCTTCACAGAGATTCAAGGTTGAGAATCATTCACAGGGATCTCAAAGCCAGTAACGTGCTACTAGACAGTGAAATGAATCCAAAAATTTCTGATTTTGGCATGGCTCGTGTCTTCGGAGAAGAACAATTATCAGTCAAAACTCGAAGGGTAGTTGGAACATTGTAAGCTTATACATATATTTCCTTCAATTTTTCAAGTATGCTTCTTTTATAAAAAAACATACAATTGAGATATACTCGCTCTTTGAATTTGACAACAATGTAGTGGTTATATGGCTCCAGAGTATGTAATTGATGGTGTATATTCCATGAAATCTGATGTGTTTAGTTTCGGGGTCTTAGTTTTGGAGATTGTATGTGGGAAGAAGAATAATCAATTTCAGCATCACGATCATGATTTCAATCTTCTTGGACATGTAAGTTAATTGTTCGATAATATGTTTTATAACACATTTGTCTTAGAAATGTGCTAACACTGGGTTGTCACAGGCATGGCAACTGTGGCTAGAAGGAAGGACCACTGAACTAATCGATCCAACGATGGAGGATTCATTTCCCATATCTGAAGTTGTCAGATGCATACAAGTTGGCCTATTGTGTGTGCAACAACGACCTGAAGACCGACCAACAATGCCATCTGTTATCTTGATGCTGGATAGTGAGAGTGCAATGCTACCACAGCCTAAGCGCCCCGGGTATTATACTGAAAGGACCATTGATTGTCCGGATGTCCCATTAGATAACAAGTTTTCGATAGTAAATGACATTACCCATTCTATGATACATGGTCGATAAGTTTATATATTGTATTTGAGCCTTAAAAATGGCTTATTTCAACACATTCTGCTCAGTTCTCCTATTTAATTGTACTATTATGTGCTCACTCTTTGGTTGGTGAATGTAGTATGCCATTCTTTCTAAACGCAGTTGAACAGTTGAAGTTGGGTTTGCTTTAGGTGCTTTAGTATGTCATTGGGTACCAATATTAATTATGTGTACCCAAAGCACGTCTAGTTTGGGTACGTATGGTGCATCTGGTATTTAGGGAAAATTAACAAGTGAGCAAGAAATAGCAGTAAAATGGCTAGCATATAGTTCATCTCATGGCATCAATGAGTTCAAGAACAAGGTCATGCTTATTGTCGAACTTCTGCATCGCAATCTACTTAGTCTTTCGGGATACTGCATCCACTGCCATGGATATTGCTTATCTATGAGTATTGCTTATCTATGAGTATAAGCCTAATGGGAGCCTAGGCGCATATATATTTTGTTTGCTCTCAGTCCGTTATTTGTTACTCGAGTTATTGTGACCCTTGCAGAAACGATTACAAATGAAACCATCATCTAGAGTATTGTTCTTTGACTCCCAGCCACCTAAATCCACATAACTTTGCACAGTTGAAGGTGCCTCCAGCTTTTCCGATAGCCATTTGCTTGTCTGTAGGTGACGCTTTGATATAATTGTTAGGATTTCTCGTGTTCTTCTCTATCTTCACCAAGATTCATTCATGGAGATCTCAAGACCAGTATTTTGGCATGTCTAGAACATTTAGAGAAGAGGAACTAACGGTCAAAACTCGTCCGGTAGTTGTTTATGGAACACCAAGTGACCATGTTGGCTCTGGGAACTTCATAGCTCAATGCAGTGGTTACGAAGCTTCAGAGTATGCAATCGAAAGGATACGTTCACTAAAATTAGATATCTTTGGGTCCTAGTTTGGGAGGTTGTGAAGGGGAAATGAATAAATAGTTAGTTATGCAATTGAAGGTGTATGTTCAATCTTCATGGACTTGTCAGAGATACACATTGTTATATACATCTGGTCCTTAATGTGAATGCTATAAATAATTGTCTGTTGTAAGAAGACAAGATCTACAAGATTTCAAGGAATGCCGCTTAACCTGCTAATTTAGCAGATGGTCTTGACAAATAAGTTGAGAACCACTAAATCAATTGAAGATTTATTTCCTTTTATGAAAAAGATCTATAATTGATATGGTGAATATGATTATTGCCGATAATAAAAAGCGAGTTCTCAATAACAAAGAAAGAAGATTCACGCTTATTTTGTTAAAAAGATCGCCTTTACATGTTTCAAGATGGAAAGTTTTGTTTATGGGAGCTATTACCTAAACTTAAATGTGTATACAACTATATAAAGACCTCATATACAGACCTAATCTAATTACTAGAAATACACGCATATATTGCCTTTTATTGTCTTTTGGAGGAAAAGCTTTGATAGTTTATTCTTGTGTTTGTAGACTGAATGTACGGAGTTAATCTATAAAACTCCTTAATCAGACAACTATTAAGCAATATCTGCTAATAACATTGCTTGTTATACGATAAGAATCACATACTGGGAGAGCACGGTGGACGCTGGAGCGATGCTGTAAGTCGTGTGGCCCCGACTTAATGATAAGCGTATCGCGCTGCAAGAATTCAGTAACATTCGTATAAAGCTTTTACGTGTTACTAACAAATAGCCACCAGCAATTGGTTGTAGCACTTTGATGGTTGATGTTGTTACCAAGTGCTAACCGTGGAAAGGAGAACAAAGGTTCTAGGAAGATCAGAAAGATGTCAAGTAACGCTTGGTATGTGTCCGGATATTAGAATTTTGGTGAGTTAATTTTGGAGGGAAATGTTGAAGAAGGAGTTAACTCCAAGGCAACTGAGGTTCATTAAATGTGATAAAACCTTGTCCTAAACGCCCACTTTCCATAAAATCAAATACTCCAATTATATAAAAACCGTCTATAATCCCCTTAACCACCACAATTACTCTCTGAAAAATATTTCAAAATCTCCCATTGTCTTCCAAATCTCTACAAACCCTAATCATCTATTTCTGAACTCACAAAACTCAAACCTACAACACGGTGAGAACACGAAGAAAAGCAACACTTGTGGATAAAGCAACCAAAGGCAAGAAGAAGGTGGAGGAATCCTATGATGATGCATGTAGGGTGGTTGAACCACAAGTAGTGAAAGAAAAAGCCCAAAAGTTGAAAGGACAAAAGAAACCAGCAAGAGTAAAGCGCGGTGGTCAGGATGAAGTGATCTATGCTTAATCCTACCCCTATTAGAGTATGTCTCCGCCACATCACTCCCAAAGTAACTCGAGGAAGCAACACCTCAAATTCACAATTGCTTACCTTGGTCGACATTATGCAACACGCGCTGCACTGAGCACACTTAGACCGTGAGGATGGAAGATCAAGATGCCGAGTATTGGAGGGAGCGCTGAGTCTCACTCCAATTCCCACCGAACTATTGTTGAAGAAAGAGTTGGGTGACTCTTGGCCGAAGGTGTTGCAGACTGCCGAGCACACCGTTGTTCCAAGTACAACTGCCAAAAGACCGCTGAGCCCCTAATATTTCTCATTGGGCGGCGCTGGCAACGTGTTGATAACCCTGAGTGAGGGAGTGAAACGTGTCGTTGAGGACACTATGACCACGTCGATGAACCCACTGCGTTTCACGGGTCAGCGAGGATGTTACCCAAGTGTCGTGATACGCCGTTAACGACAATCGGTGGTACGGAGTCTATGAAGCTATCAAGTGATGTCATTGATGGATTAGCAACCCGAAGGTGGTGATGAGGATGTGATACCAAGTGTTATTGACACCGGTGTTGATGTTGTCGGGTCGGGCCGTAAGAAAAGAAACGTAACCAACCGGCTGGGTGAAGCGTAAGCCGACACTGAATGTCATATAGGTGCCATTAATCCTGAGATTTCAAGATGCCGATCGTGAAAGTAAGAAGAGAGGAAGAACAAGAGTGAGGCCGATGTTGGAGAACCTGAGCGTAAGAAGAAACCGAGTAAGCAGCTGAAATCCAGCCGCTAAGAGAGCTAAGAGGGCATATCCAAAAACATCAAAGGGCGCGAGATCAGACAAATGTATGTCACAGTGAGGCGGTTTTGAACAAACTCCCGAGGTGCAAGGCATGTAATCGTTAGACCAACTTCAATACGCTTGGAATTAACCGATGAGCAAATGTGAAATGAAGTCGCCCGTGAGTCTCATGTTGAAAGCATTCTTGCCGTAATAAGTTGAAGGAGGAAGGCCAAAGGAGTTCGAAATCACAACAGATCCGCAGTCAGGGGAATGAGACCTGCAAATGTTGCTGCAGCCACCGAGAATGCCCGACTGCAGAGGCCAAGTGGAAGTTTGGTGTTTTAAGAAGGATTGCAACTGAGAGGATGCTATCTCAGGTGATCAAGTAGAATGTAGACATTATAGGTATTTTGGAGGATGCAAGAGTTATGCCAACTGTTGAATCAGTTGGTCCATACTTTCCAAAGATGGTAAGGAAATTCATCTACAATAAGACATGATATTGATGAGCCTGAAAGTGTCCACTTCCAAAAGGTACACCGAAATCGCATCTCTTTGAATTCCTCCTCTCCTAGTATATATTATAAATGCATACTGCATGCAGCAAACGGAGGAAAACCGGGCCTAAACTACATCTTTTTGAGATTTTCAAAGTGTTAACCGTGTGCTACATATTCCACAGCGGGTATACCAACATTGAACGTAAGAATAACGCAGAAAATTTGACTAGAAAATCAAATATGTGAATTATCAACCAAGTGCTCAGGCGCATTAATAAATTCCTTAAACCAAATTTGCTCTCTACCCGTATGCATTCTAGGATCTTCGAAAGTAATTGATTCCCCGCATATAACGTTAGAACCGACACTCTGTTGTTCAACGAACTGAGATGGAGCAAGAGTATCACCAAGAAAAGATAGTTTGTTTGTGTTTGTAAAAGTGATTTCGTTTCCTGATGATTCAAGGGGAGGAAGAGCACTACTTTAAAAAGAGAGTACAAGTGGTAAGGCGACGCCACTTTACTCCACTAATCAATTGCTACTTAACTCTGCAGTAGTTAATAGCATAACAGCCAACTCAATGTCATATTTAACTCCTGCAAACGGAAGAAAACCAGTCTCCAAATCCTTGGGTGCAAAACGAATGCGAAGATAATAGAGGTGCACCAGAACTCGAAGTTCAAGCGAAAGCACCTCCCAAGACCCCCCAAGGCCGCTTCCTCGACTAATGTTTTATATTATACCCGATATAGAGTTTCATACTAGGACTTGCACCTCTCCTGCACCCGCGTGGAAGTTTTAGCATTCTCATGACTAGACATTTACTCATGACTAAAATGACCAACTATATAAAATGGTCCATGTTCCATCTATCTTCCAATATGGTACACTTAAGTATCAAATTTTGCATTCATTTTTTCCAACACAGTGACAAACATTATCCAAACCAGCGCTAAGTATGTCAGGCTACATAGATTTCTGTGAATTTGTTTCCACTACACACAATTCAAGTGTTGTGTCTGGAAATATTGGCCAAGGTGTTATATATATGATAGGCACGAGGAGCCTGCTCAACTGGCCTTATTTTTGAGCAAGCGCAACATGCCCAATCCCATGTCACCTTAAACTTATTGTATTATCCAAGTCTATTATGCAAAAGATCATAGAAGCTCAAATTGAGCATCTTTATCAGCCGCTGGATAAAGAAGCTCCTCCTGTGAGTTTATTACTATTAGCCCCAAGCCACTGTGGGGACGACGCTGTTAACATCCCTTTGAGAAGCATCAAACCGGAAGCTGCTCAGCACCGTACAAAGAGATTGCTCGGTTCATCAGGGATGAATTCAAGCATTTAGATAGAGTGATTCAGACCAGTCTGGCCAGGAAATCGGTGTTGGAGGCAAGGCTCACGAGTTTGGCTAGATAAGATGATCCATTTTTTGATCCAATCGGCAGCTGGGTGCCTCCCGTGAATGATGTCTCAAGCGTGCTTAGTTTATTTGGATTTTTTTATGATTTGGTTATGTTTTTGGGACAAATAGGGGGAGATTGTCCGGATGGAGAACCCTATGATGGTGTTTTTTATTGTTTTTTATTTTGGATGTCTTGGTGGTGTTAGCTAGCTAGTGTTAGCTACTTTTGTTTTGACACGTGTTTAGCCATCTGTCTTTAATACTTGTACTGACATTTGAGTTATGTTATGTGTTCTGTCCATCTTGGTTTTATTTGCGGTTATATACGCTATCTTTCTATCATTTGCGGATATATACGCTATACTATGACGTGTGAGGTTCTCAAGTTATTTGTCACAAAAAACTTACCCAAAGGAAGAGTTTGTTAGTGCATAAAGATTGCTCAAGTATTTCTCGATGTCGTTCCAACTGTTAATAGCAGATGGTCTTGACAGCATGTTGAGAACCACGTGATCAACCAAGAAGATTTATTTCCTTTTATAAAGAAGATCTATAATTGATATGGTGAATATGATTATTGTCGATAATAAAAAGGAGTTCTTGGTCAAAAGAAGATTCATTATTATTTTGTAAAGGTAATGACTTGAGCCTCCTTATAATACTTCAAGATAGAAAGTTTTGTTTATGTGTGGGAGTTAACATAAACCTACAAGCTCATAACATATAAAGACCTCACATGCAAACTCATCTGACATAAAATACACGCATATATTGTCCCGCATTGTTCTTTGCTATGAGGAAAAAGCTTGAGAGTATTCTGTGTTTAGGCTGAATGTACACAGAGTTACTCTATAAAACTCCTTTTAGAATTATATCATCAAGTTAACACTGTTACATTTTGTTTTGTTATTTAGCAAAGATAGGTAGCTACACTGGAGAGTACTCGCGACGTGGAAGATAGTGTTCAGGAAGTCGTGGGAGACGGAGTTAGTCATTAGATAAGAGTAGAATATAATAAACATTCATAAGTCTTTATTTATAATTCTCATATCATAGCAAAACTCTTTCACTAAAGTAAAAGTTGCCCTGATACCTAGAATCTAGTGTGAATTTCATTTGTGATAAAACACCAAATTCATACATCCCGCATCCTCAAAATGATAGTAAATTATCTTAAAACACTTAAAATAAATAAGAATTTTATAACCTTTATATTTCAACTGTAAAGCCAATTTAACCAAATCCCCATGATGTGCCTCGCGTGAAAGTCAAAAATCCTCCTCAATTCATTGTTTCAACACCGAACGACGTCCTCTGGGACGCACACACCAAGAGGGAAACCAACCCGAAAAGTTTGAAGATGAATGAGAATTAGAAGAGAAAACTATTCCAATTCACCAAGAGGGGGGCGGCACCCTTTGAGGTGGGAGGTGGAGGTTTTTCGCATTCAAATCATGAAAACCTAATCCTCTCGTAAATACCAAGTCCCAAAATTCAACTCGTTAAGCAACTCGTTAAGAAATCGGGCTAACTCGTTAACTTAATTAATCATTGCGAGCTTCTAATTAAATAATGAAAGCCATTAGTGATTTGTTTTATTTTAATTAACTTAACAAGTCAATTAAAATACCAATCTATCTCTCACTATCGAATAACTTATCAAGTTATTCATCCATTGCTACCGATTTAAACCCCGTAAGTTTAACCAATTGATGTTCATCAAAGATATTTTGACAAATAGGCAAATTATTGAGAAATACATTTCTCAATAATATACAAGTCTCTTCGCTTAATTTCATCCATGAAATATTGCCTCGAATATATCATTGTAATGTGGCGTGGACCTTCAGGATCGATATGATATCGTGATAATACTGGCTGAATTAATTCAATTACTATTATTATAATGATTAATGAGTAAGATCTAGCAATCTACAACCCTCAATTATCATGAGAACCACACTAGCAATTATAATATTACTAAGGTGAACACTAAGTTCCAAGAATCACATTTAAATCAACCTGCAAATGGAATCTACAAACAAATATCGTTAACGGCATAATAAAAAAAGGAACCAATTCCTACGATTCCAACACCTCACCCTGCCTCGGACTCATTACCATACAATTCCTCGGCCTGCCTGATCTCTGCCCAGAGGGCTAACCATAGCGTGTCATGAAACACCCACAACATTCTTACTCTCCGAGTATGAATCATCAAGCATTTATGGCGCCCCATAAACCAAATCAAGCATCAACCGCAAGAGAGTCTATGATTCTCCCTGCATATCAAGGACGGATAAATTCCTCCAATATATCAACATCTATCGTTATACCACCGTGGTGGTGACCCAAATGGTATGCTATGCAATCCCCGCCTCAGTAGAGACGCTGGCCTGCTAGTCAAAGCATGAGCTCATATAACACGTATAGTTATATATTCTAGCCCAAGAATTCTGT
The DNA here is from genome assembly GCA_019722365.1 of Lithospermum erythrorhizon. Taxonomy (NCBI): domain Eukaryota; kingdom Viridiplantae; phylum Streptophyta; class Magnoliopsida; order Boraginales; family Boraginaceae; genus Lithospermum; species Lithospermum erythrorhizon. Next base: position 128,883 of record JADFUC010000614.1, on the reverse strand, counting down.
TCTAACTCAAACAAACATCATGTAGGATATAGACAAGTACATGTCTCTTATGAATTGCTGGCCTACATCAGCCCTGTCATGTTCACCAGATGATCTCAGTCCTGTGCTAACGTGCATTCAATCTCACTCACTATAATCAAATTCATTCATTGTTAGTTTGCCTGATGCTTGTCGCCTCTAACTACTCCAAGATTCTGACCAAGGCCTTGGCCCTCATCCTATGTTTCTAGGCTTGAAGAGGTGTGACCCAACAATCTGAGTGCCTCCTCAAGAAAGCAGGCTAGACTCTTAACCCTTGTGGATCTTCAATCATCTGAGATATAATTATATTGGGATATTTCACCTGGCAAGTAGTAAATACCGGGTAACTATATGAATCTGAATCACGTCCATGTAGTTTAGTTAATCGACAAACACAAAGTAAACTTTATTAACAATTTCATTTTTCACTTTTCCGTAAAAGTGAAATTGAAATCCTAGCTCCCCACCGGAACTTTCTGCCAATGCTCAGCTTCCTTCATTAGGCTCGCGGAAAAACCAAACTCGTCAATCACACCTGAAGGGATCTCAACTCCGAGATGGCTTAAATCCATACATGGATCCCATAAGTTTGCATGATCTCTAGGTCATTCCAAATATATGCAAGTTAAAAAGATACATTTACAATCACATCCTTTATCTCGAACGCTACTTACAGCTTACATTCATCACCCTGCCTCTCAACCAGGCGGAATCATTGATACCAAGATATCCCGACATAGTCATAAACGACTATGATCAAATGGGTTTCAAACCACTGGGTTCTATCGGCAGGGTTTGAAAACACAACCTCAAAAAGAAAACACATCCTGCCTTATTAATGATATTACTTTAATCATTAACAACAAAACAGACGGGATCAAGTCGTTTCATCAGCCTCAAGTTTTCTTTAGTTTTACTCACCCAGCATACTAGACTCAGTCCTATTTAAATTCTTGGCTATAATAGCTTTCGGCCATGGTACAACCGTCCATAATGCCATTGATCATCTGGCCATAAGTGAAGACGTAACAACCTGATCCATTCCATGTAACTATATTTACCTCTATTCTCTTAAAGTTAATACCAAAGTCAGATTCGAATCCTCCCTTGGGAAAACTTCACACCCCACCCGGGAATCATGTCAAGGAAGCTGTGGTAATAATAACACATGACCTTGGACGCGGCATACGGTGAATCATATTACTATGTAATAGGACTTCAAACTCTCACACGCCAGGCCCTCCTTACTTTCAGCGGGATCGACCTGTCCAGAGTTGCCTCCTGCCCAACAAAGTATAACTGTCTCATTTTATAGAATTTAATCTATTATAGATTTCAATCAAATTCCCTGAGTTTCATGACATCTTAAACGCATCAAGCAAATGTCATCATCCAAGCTCACATATATATAATGTGACCGATTATAGCACGTACTATATACATTGCCCACAAATGTACAAGAATCTAATCACTACTATACCCTTTAAGGTCAGGGAAGATTTCAACATTTAGTGTATAAAACTTCATTTATGCGCTTACGCCTCCCACTAACATTTGGCGAAGCTAAGGTTCTTCAGTTGATTTTCATCGCATCAAAGTGAGGAATTTAACTCCATTATACACAATCTAAGCTTACAACTCAGATTCTAGTAGTATAGGTAAATTTCTTTTACATTCTCGGTTGATGTGGAGTTCCAATAACAATGTCAATTATCCATCACCGCCGATCATTTAGAAACATTTTGGATAACTTGCTTAGACCCACACAAGTTACAACTTGTGGAATAGCAATAAGAAGTTGAAATAAACATGAGCACACCAACCAATGGTTATGTTAATCTTGGTTTCTCAACCAAATGTGTATGATTTATTATCTCATCATGACTCATTTTGCTCATTTAATGAGAATACATTTATTACCATGATTTAACATCCAGCCAAAGTAATATATAGAATGGGCTCTTACCTGATGAATCACCATCCGTAAGATGTAGAGCTTATACCAACCCATGTATTCATCGCCTTTAATTAACTGCTATTGGAGTATTATTATGTTGTCATTGTAACACCGCATTTTAGCTTTAAATGCACCAAAGAGCGATACCCTTGATATAAACTCAAGTGGTTCTAATACTCGGTTTGGTATCTCTACTTGAGCCAATGAATATTCAAGTCACATATTTATTTCCAATTATTTGTACTTCATAATGAAGACTCTATATGTACAATAAATTGCAGCTCATCATAGTGATGAAATAAATACTGTGTTCCTTCTGGTTATGTACAAAATGATTTAATATCAACTTTGGATCTGAGTTAAATTATGTCTACTACAGTGACATAATACTAACTTATCCTATATAAGTTAGACGTCAAAGTTTGTTTTATCAAACACAACTCTGAATATGAATAATTAATTAAAGGAAGCAAGAACCTTAATATGTGAAATTATTTCATCTGTGTTTCAAACGACGTTAGTTCACAACCTTACCGTATTTAATTAACCAATGACACATCGCCTATGTCAGAATGAAATCTGTCTCTGGCAAATTGAAAGATTCATCCATGTTTTAACTTCATTAAAACACAATTCCTTAATTATCTTCGATGACATACTACTTATCACATGAGAGGGAGGCGGAGGTTTTTGTGATTCTAAATCAAAAATCTAATCCCTCTTAAATACTAAGTCCCAATTCCACCAAGTAAGGAACTCGTTAAGAAATCACACCGTTAACTTAATTAGACCGCTATGAGCTTCTAATTAAATAATGAGTTATTTAGTGAGTTCTATTTTAATTAACTTAATGCTTCCACTTAAAATACTAACGGAATACCATCTAATAACTTATCGCTTATTCATCAATTTCAATTGCTTTGATTAAACTTGGGTGGAAGTTGAACCGATTGATGTCATCAACATGACATTACAACATATAAATATTAAGAGATGTTTACCGAAGAGGCAGTCTTTAATTTCATTCATAAATATTACCGAATATCATTGTGTGTGACCTTCAGGCTCCATATTAGTAAGTTTTGCTAATAAATAACACCACCACTACTATTATTATAACGATTAACGAAGAAGATCTGAAGAATCGCTTCATAACCCCTTAAATGAGAACTGCACTAGTAATATACCATTAATATGTGAACACTAAGTTCCAAGAATCACATTTAACCAACTGTAAATGAATCGATACACAATTGTCGCATGGCATAATAAAAGTAATCAATTATTGATTAACACATACCGTGTTGTTACTAGAACCGAACTGGTTACCATATTGTTGTGTTTTTTACTTTCGCATTGTTGGCTTACTATTTACTTTATGTCGTTAGTCATAAGTTAGTAAATTGTCAACAACCGATAGCTCAAATAATTATTACAATTATTAGTTCAAAGTTACATATTATTTAACCGGAGATTATAGAACAATTGTTTAAATTTATCATTCCTTAATCCTTACATTCAAAGAGGATATCTCCATATCATATAAAATTTGAGATTTTTTATCTTTACATTCTTTAATATAATGAAATAAAAATAGTTCATTACGTAGACGGTGGATGAGTGCCACAAATCTTGTGAAATTCTAAAATAATATATACAGTTTGACAATTTTAGCTCGCTTGTTTTGGTATAGTTTTTGGGTTTATCCTTATTTGAAGTGGTCAACTTAGTTAAGACCACCTGTGGGAGGTATTTGAGTAATATCTAGCCCAATGGAAAGTATTTCATACAACAATCTTTGTGTCCATTTTTTATAAAATTATTCACACAATCAAATAATTTAAAGGAGACGGGCATTTAGCAAGACACGGTGGAAGGTAATGGATGGGGTGATATTCACCTGCCAAATTGCAATACGCCATGGAAATATATCCCCCTATTTTAATTCTTTTTAATATTTTTGTATTAATATCAATTTTTAATTTTTTGATAATATTTTCAATTTTAATTGTCTATAACAGAGACTAGGATCAGATGATTTCGACAAAAAAAAATCTTATTTTCTCATTTTCTTCTACTGGGCAGAGCTTTTTGCTAATTTATCCTCTCTATTTCTGCGGATCCAAATCAAAATTATAATAATTATCCTTCAAATTTTGTATTTCCACCCACTAAACCAACATTCAAACCCAAAAATTTACATGGAACTATGCCCACCTACAAACATGATGTCACCAAATCAAAATCACTATGACGCCACCTAATCCAAATTTTGTGCTACCAAATTCTAATTTTGGTATGCAATATCCCTATAATTATCAATATATGCACCATGACAACAATCTGTGTAGCCTAATCATGCTTGGCATCCCAAAACCAAAGTTTCAACCATCACCGTAATAATTAACTCCTCGTTTCGCAGGATCTACAGAATTCCAAGAGTTTCCAGCCATTCTAGAAAGATGACATAACACTCCAACCGCCCAACAAACTCGAAATATGGAATTTGGAGTACCGAGCAAAACAAAATTCTTTTATTTGGTTATTTTCACTTCAGTAATGATAGTGAATTGGGTACTGGACAAAAAGTGGAGACGCTTTGGAAAAGATTATGGATTATGTGAACGACAATTCAACAATTTGTCCTTTAGGACTCAAACATAATGCAACAGTCATTATCGTGATATCAAACAAAAGACTGTGTTAGTAGTATGATAGAAAGGCAAGGCCCATGGCCTAAGTGGTTGGTCCGATGACGACTACATATCAAGAGCTGAAGAGTTGTTCATTGAGAAAACTAAGAAAAGGTTTACCTTAATTGAAGAGTGGAAGTTGGTTCGTAATCAACCAAAATATATGATTGAATCCGCATCCGAAAGCAAAAGGGCTCTAAAAAGGAAAAAATGGCTCTAAAATATACATCAACTGGGTGAATCAAGCTTGAAGTCGGATGTCTTTTGAGGAAAGTACTCGGCACGGATGCTAATATCGCCTTCCAGAGGTATTAGAGAGCTGAAATTTCAAAGATTGGAAACATTGGCTTCAAAGAAACAAAGAGCAAGCACGATAAGAAGCAAGATGGAGTCAAACGATAACGGGATGCATTTTAAAAAATGCTACACGCCTTCACAAGCCGAATTGCTCATCATTGGGCTTTGCTTCGGTAAAGATTTTAGCACAATTTGTGTGGTGTGTTTACTTTTCTCAATGTTGTTGTACTGAGTGGCTATTAATAAAAGTTTGTTTTTTAATAAAGCATTTGACTTATCAATGACAAGCCCATCCTGCTAGAGCATCATGAATAAATAATAACAAAATCATACCCTCTACAGATACAATAACACTACGACTTATCAACGATGTGCAAGACCATACCATGCACAAAAATGATTTAACCACCCATATATTCATTCAATTTGGTATATATTAGATTTGAACTGTCAATAATTATAAATAACCATAATTTATTTTCCTAATAAAAAGTAACACGTTTTGGATTATATTCTTACCAAACCTTGCGACAACTGCCTGCGTTGATACCTGCATGTAAGATACTACTGCTTCTAAGGGAAAGTATTTGAGGAGAAATCGTACTGGAAAGCTGAATAGCTCTAAAATACAACAAATCGGGTCGGGTTGGTAGTACATTTCGATATTTAGAATTTTAGTTGTAACCCGAATGGTAACGGCCATTAGTCGGTGGTATAATTCTAGGCAGAAATGTTAATGTTTAAAGCTCGCCGTTCAGATAGTTAAAACCTTAGAAGCATTCTAATGGAATTTATACCCAGTTTCAACGGTAAAAGCTAATGGGTCAACCCATTAACCCATAAACCCAAGCTAGGCAACAAGTGCCCTAAAAAGAGAGTGCATCAGCCTTCCCACGCCAAGACACGCCGATGGTTCTTCCTCACCTCGATTTTCTTTTCTTTCTTCGATTTTCCTCTTCCATCTCAAAGCTTCTTGGCCTCAAATTTTTTTGAGAGCTTCCCCTCATCGCTCGCCGCTTTCAAGGTAAAAAAAAGGTCCATCTCTTGCCGGGGTATTTTGTGAGACGCCTGACGACTTTTTCGTTGACTTCGTGGCTCTAATTTTATTGCTCCCAATTGATTCTTGGGTTCTAAATTAGTTATTCTTGAGTTGAAATATCGTGTTTGATGTGGAATTTCGACATTTTTTAGTCGTTGACTTTTTGAATTTTGTTCACTTCGATTTATGAGATATTATTGAATATAATTGGCTTATCTAGCTTAGATTGTTTACATGTGAGCTTGACAACGATCATATTCAAAGTAGAGCGAAGCTGTTATATTTGAGCCGACTTGCGATTGTGGGCCCACTCTCTCCAAAATGCATCGATAGTATAAATATGTTATTCGAACGCTATCGTGATTGTTTTGAGGTGAAATTATGAGTATTAGATTGTTGAAGAATATATGTTGAAATTAGTTTTAGTAGATTTTTGGCGGGTAAGCGGGACATTGGGGTATTATGTTGTTTAGATACGGTTCGGTGCAGTTAAAAGATATTTTGGGTTGAAATCGCTGCTGATAATGTTGGTATTTTGCCATGTGTCAATCGATTATGGATTTGGTCGATAGTTGAAATTCACCATTTAATGGCTGAAACATAATTAGCCATCTATACTGTTGTCAATTTGTAACTAAAACAGGTCAAGGTTAGAAATTAATTAAGATAAAGGTTAAATTGTTGTGAGTAGTAATTATATTTTCGGGTGTTTTGATTAGACGCGGAATGTGGGAAAGGCACTTGGATCGATTAGGAGGCACGCTTATCAAGGAACCGCCGTGAGTACTTACTACCGGTGTTACTTTACGCATTTAATTTAAATCAGGTGAACATCAGCGATTGTGGTATGATTATGCGAGAATGATATACATGTCATTGCGGGTTTAATATGTGTGATTCATTCAGAATCATGTTATGATTATGCGACAGCTTTTTATGTGGCCAAGATTTGCTTGAGACAAATTAACAGCTTGAACTCCCAACTCAGTATTTCCTCGATTTCGTGGGCCTTGTCGGCAAAGTTGTATTTTTTTGTGGCCTGCCCTGCACTTTCGTATTTCGGCCTCACTTCTGCACTTTTGGTATGTTTGGGCCTTTGTCGGCGGTTGGCATTGATCATGATCAGGATGTTTTAGTCAGGTGCTTTAATAATATTGCTTCGGGAGTAGAGCAGTCAAGTTGGAAGACGCTGGACTTTGAGTCCCTTGAGTATTAGATACGACCCTCAAGTAGTCGATGATTAGGTTGTGTGGGGCTCTCCTTCCTTTGCAAGATATGCGACGCCATTGGCCTTATAATACTTAGTGGCTGGCCTTATACTTCCTAGTGCAGTAAGAAGCCTTATACTTAGTGTATAAGTGTATCTTGTTCTTAGTGTATATGCAGTGGTTGCCTTATACTCTCGGGTATATAAGAGTCGCGTTATTTAGCGATTGGGTCCATTCCCAGGCATGACTTAAGCATATGTTATTTGGTGTTGGCAATGAGGATACGAGATGATGGGGTTTACACTGAAATATAGTTTTGCCGAGTCTTTATTTTATTCACGGCGCGCTTATCGACTTTGTATCTCGACATGTTGTTTAAATTTGCTATGTCAGGCGATCCTGCTATGACTCATTTATTGTTATGACATTGTGCCTACCTATACGATGTCGCCATAATGAATTTATGCCTAATTAGGTTTCTCGGGTTGATTATTTATTAATATTATCGATTTTCAGGATCCTAGGTTCAGATAATTGTTATACATCATTCCGTGTGAAAAGTTGAGTTGGTTAATGCTGGTGATAACTTTTGAAGTCTCAGGGCAGCATTAGGGCAAAAATTATAAACCGACGGCGTTAATTCCATGTATTTATGCTTACTACAGTTATGGCTGGAAAGCCGGATTCAAACCAAGATTCCCCTAGGTAAGAAAGTTCAATCTTTGAGTATTTCGAGTCTGGGATGCTTGACTTTTTGGAAATTTGATTACCCCTTTGAGCTTTGATGTTATGAATCGTCATCTGCCAGATTTATAATGATACCACCGATTTATGGGGTTAAAAAAATGCTAAGGATCATAGTTAATTTTTGCCACCCTTTTTCCATAACTTACCTTGACAACTTTAGCTCATATGGGTTCTATAATGAAGATGATGTAAATTCATGATTTAGAAGTTGTTTGGAGGATGTTATATGCAGTTGACTTTCTGAAGTTGACTTTTTTGAGGTGATATTTTATAAGACTTTAATGGGGAGTTTAATCGGGGACCTTATTATATATATTTCTATGTTAAATCGGTGATTTAAAAGTTCATAAGGCGCTAAATGAAAAGCAATATTTTCAAGCTTGAGATATAATTGACATTTTGAGTATAGATTGCAATTAGACCATCAATAATCAGAATGATTTATAAGTTGGATTGTAATACAAAGTAATAGCATGGGAATTTTGGCAAGGGATCACTTTTGGTTGTGTTCATGCGATTATAATTCAATAGTTTGTCTGGCCATGTTAGACCGTGAAATCGCCCAACAGTCAGGTAATAAGCGACTGAAAACGTAATTTTGGTATTAGTTCCCAGTATACTTTCCGGGCGTTTAGGCCTCGACCGCTGGAAGCGCACGCTCAGATCGCGTTTCTTCGTGGAGGACTTTTTGTGATAGCTTAGTAGAGGCGCAGTACCATCTCAATGCAGGTTAATTTTACGTACTTCTTTCAAATGGTGTACTTGTCCTTGTATTATAATTAGCGGAAAATGTGTCTGTAATATAATGGTGTGAACGCGATATGTCCTCGCGATATGATTACGGGGAAAGGTAGACAATGGTTGCAACATTATGTGTGAGCCTAATATATTTATGGACTGGCCCCGCAGACAGCATCTGCCTGGGTGTTGATGGCCCCCTCGAACTCCCAACTTATTGCCAGATATGTATTCGAATGCACTTGTGGTATTTCATGGCCTTGTTGCATTATACGCACTGTAATATCGGCCTTCAGCGGCGGTTGCGATGGATTTCACTACTGCGTGATGTATTAGTCAGAGTGCTTTGCTATTGTCGGAAGTAAAGTAGTTGTTATCAGAGGTATTCATGGAGCAAGACTATGCATCAGTATTAGATATAATCTCTCAGTTTGGGACTACTGTGATAGTGGACTCTCCTTCCCTGCGTGATATGTGACGCTATTGGCCCCATACTTCACGGCAGGCCATGCAAGATGATTCTCTTTGATCGCTTGTCGTGTGCATTGTCGGTGGTGGCCCTATACTACGGTATAGCGCAAGGGTATGATTCTCTTTGATCGCCACAGGCGCATTGTCGAGGTGGCCCTATACTACGGTATATAGCGTGCGCATGATTCTCTTTGATCGCTGCATTTTGCATGATTCTCTTGACTGCCACATTGCCCAGGTGGCCCTATGTCACGTATAGCTATGCATGATCTCTTTAACGCTTGTCGTGGTGCATTGTCGCAGGTGGCCCCTGCTCACGGTAGAGCGTGGCGGTTTGGCCCTATACTACGTATAGTTAGGCGCGTGGCTCTGCTACTTTGCAGTGTTTTCGGTACTTTCAGTATAGCAGTGGTTTTGGCCTTATGTGTGGTGCGTTGTGGTGATTGTTGATTTGTCCTAAGCCCTCGGCAGTGTAGACGGATTGAGTAGATACAAGCATTAGAGGATGGCATAACGCGGGATACGATGTGAGGTTTCGATGACTAGAGTTTTAGTCAGTTGCTGAAGTCTCAGATTTTATTTGGGTGATTGTGCTTATCGAACCCTATTATATATTCATGTGTTATGTCCGAGACTTCATGTGGAATTATGTTGTATGACTTTATCCGATAACTCGTATACATGTATTTTATTCATTTTGACCACGATGACTATTCCTAATCTTGTTGTGCTAGCAAATGTTGCTTTGATGGTTATATACTTCATTTTAAGGCCAGAAATTTCACGGCAACTATTTTTCTTCAGATACGCATTATTTTCACAAATGCATCTGGCATTATCTATTTCTTTGCGGATATGTTCTATATATCTTAAGTGGCTAATGGATGAGATACCTTTGAATGAGAACATTAGGGAGCGTAAACATATAAACCGGTTAATCTGCCATGATGTTGATGATATTTTATATATATATATGAAATGGATTCAAATGCTAGAATATAAGTACCGACCTAACCAACCAATTCCACCCGATACCATTGAGGTAACAAGCTCCGATATTAAATGGAAAAATCCTGGAAGATAAATCAGGGTTATCCGATTCAAGATATATTTACTCCTACCATATTAAGAAATGCATATATTTGGAAGGTCTTCTGAGGAACATTATTGTCATAGGAGGAGTATGATTGTAAAATGGGGAGTAGTACTTCAAAGTGAACCAAAGATGTTGGATTGAGTTGTATATGTTGTTGGCGAGAGGTTATGTTTAAGTTATTGTGCGTTTCGAGGTGTATATTATATCGGGGAGCTATACTCGTGAAAGATAATGTGATGAGAAATACCTCTTGTAATTAAGGTGTAATCGTGAGTAAGTTGTTGACGAAAAGCGTATTATCAAAGAAGTTAGAAAACAATAAGAAAAGTTTTATTTTGTGGCGAGTAACCTATAAAATAATACTTGGGTATATACCTCTAAATAGGCAGAATCAAATTATTCTTATTCGTATGATCGAAGGTTAACTTCTGTGCCATTTATTTCACCCACCTTTTTAGCCGACTTCCTATTTTCCCTATGCGGTGGCTATGCCTAGGCTGCTTATGAATGACCGAGTGCATTGGCCGAGTAGTCGCTGCACCCGCCAAGATGACATGGTGGTTTCAAGACCTCAAATACCATACTTTTATCTTCTTGAAGTTTCGTTGTATAATTACATTGACTCGAGTTGTATAACAAATTGTTTGATGTAGTTATATTATGATTTTCAATGTTGTTGTACTATTGGCTGTTCAACGGCTGGACAAGTTATATTGTTTTATTTATGATGTAAAAGAAGTCTTTTTTATTGTTAACCACTAAGTGACTCTCGATAATATTGTGTCAGCACGTCCCAACCTCGGGGGGTCAACTCTAAAGTGGCTTACATATGTTATGATCAATCAACGACTTTGATTTATCATCGAGGTGAATAAGTCCGTATAATAAATGAATAATTTAAGTAGATAATCTGCACTTAAGTTATCCCCGATTTAAGATATATCAAGCATCAGCTTGTATTAAGATAATGAAGAGATTCGGAGGTTCTTATGATAAATATTCGATGTCATAGGAGGTGTGCACGAATGAGTAGCACTTTCGTGTGAATCCAGCATAATCGGGTCGAGTTAAGTAAATGTTGAGTCAGCGTATTGCTTTGAGTTGTATAATATATCGGTAATTAGCCATACTTCAGAAAGATATCTCTTGTGAGTAAGGTGTAATCGTGGAGTGTTGTCGACATAGTGGGTTTGTTTGTTAGTGGAAAAGCCATTAAGCAAAAAGATTTTTATCATGATTTAGTAGCATATAGAATATAACTCTCGAGGTATATCTCTATATAGGCGGACTTAAATTATCTTGTTTAGATAAGGTGGTTAACTGGTGTGATATTTGTGGTCACCCGCCTTCCTAAATTGACTCTCTATTTTCCCTACTGGCGGGTACTATGGCTCTAGGGTTGTTTGGACGACCGACGATATTTGAAAGTGGGCTATGCACGCGATGGTGGTTAAATAATCTCAACAAATCAAAACTTTTATTTTTTGGATTTTTGTTGTAATGAATTTATTGTTTGCTCTTAGTTGTAAACCCATCAAGGATGCTGTATTATATTATTACTTGTCAGAGTTGGGTTGGGTACCCGATGGATCTATAGTTGTATTATTTTTATTTATTATTATCACGCAACAAAGTTCGTTATCCATCGCCGGGCGATCGATTATTCGCGCTGATGACGGTCCCAACTCTGGGCCCCACCTCGCTGGTCGTTATTAAACCTTATCTTTTAATTCAATTTGTTGTTGAATGTTTGAAATCCAACAATCTTACATCACTGGCAACATCACAAATCGAAATACAAGTTATATTCAACCCTTGGTCCATAATACATCCTCAACATTTAGTTCTCTTTATGAGTACGGATTCACAAACCTTCATTCAACATTGAAAAGTTCCAACAACAACATAGCCTGAAGAGTCTTTTCGAACAACAATCACTTTTACTGAATGGCAAGCTTCGGGGCTAATATAGAGGAAAATAGATAGATCACATAATAAAGTCATAAGACTACTTTTCAGTAAACACCAACCCACACGTATCCACAATTGGCCGGAGATACCGGATGCGAAGACTGCCTATTTCTTCCTATCAGAGTCTCTTTCTACCCATGACATCTACTTCACTGGCGCAACAATTCCGCAACTGGTCCGTCTCTCTTCGCTAAAAGTGTACTTCTCACCATACCCATGTTAGCCTATGGAGAGTCATGGATAAGCTGCATGAGTACGTGAAAATTGGAAGAAAAGTACCTGAATCGAGTGCCTCTAAAATTGCAGCGACTGCGCCATATTTGAGACCACTTATTTCTCAAGGCCTAATGAGGTCGATTCGGAGAGACTCTCTTACAGTTGGTCACCAAATGTTTTCTTGAATGATTTGGGAGTAATTAACGACGCATCGGGACAAGGGAAAATATCCCATCAGTGACTTGGCACAACAAGAGTCCTTCATTGCATCATATGACCATGGCATGCCGGGTTATCAGTATTAAACACACAACGTGTTAGATAGGTCCCTGCAAACATGACAGACAGGGGAGCTCCACGCCAGAAACTACACCGCACGATCGCAATTACAATTTGACATACTATCTCGCTGGCGGACCTATCCCAAATGGCCTCGTGTGCTTGTTCAATCAATTCACTTTCCCCAAGGTGAAAGCTCAATTGTTCGTAGCGACCCAAAGCAATCTTGTTGACGCGAACGCGCAGAGATTTGGAGTCTCCGCTAACGCTTTTAGCATCACTGACACAATATCATGGATTCGAACGTTTTACTGCATGAGGGCTTGCATCATGGCTTACATAATATGCATTGTGGAAGATGTACGAGATTAACTGGTTGGGAAAAATCCTGGAATACTGACAAATCATCGCAGCACAGAGCTCGGGGTTAAAAATGTTCTAAGCTGGGATCAACTATTATTTGATCTGAATTGTGATAGTGACCAATATTCCCAGCCACATTTTAAGAAAGTTCCTGGAGTCAACCAAAATTAGATTTCAAATTGTTTGTTTACTTTTAAAAATGTTTGGAGTGTGTCTGTCAGTTGTCAAGCTTCCGAATAAATTGTGTAAGCTTGTTTTGACTTTTTAACAATATCATGTATCATAGGATTTTAAGACTATAATAATTTATTTTTAATAATTTGGCAATCCACAAAATTAAATTTAATTATTTTTCATGTTGAAAAAATAAATATAAAATGTTTATTATTATTATTATCAGAAAATATACTATAATTATAAAATCATAATAACATATAATAATAGTTATAGAATCAATATATAAATGGGATATAGCACTGATGTGCAGGAAAGAGAAATGATTGAGGAAGAAAAATAAAATATATTTTTAAATTGCATTAGAATCGCAGCATTATGATATTAATGACAAGAAGAAAATGATTAAATATTTGCATTTAAATAACTCCATCTGAGATGGTGTATGTTCTCCTCTTTGCTGCCTTTGTTGTGAAAATTGAATAGTCAAACAAACAATAAAAAAACCTTTAGGCATTGACTACCTCCTATGGGTGACAATAGTAGATGGGCAATTTGTAAATGAAATCCAATATTTACACATTAACAGTTTTGATTAGCCCTTTTCTATTATATTCATCATTTTGCTCAAAGATAATATGAAGATGAAATTCTCAGCTACTGCTTGTTTCACATTTGCTGTCATTTTATATTGCACACAAAAAGCCATTTCAAATGACACCCTGACCATATCACAATCTTTAACTTATAATGATAACAGTTGTGGCGAGTAGTACCTAATCTTGGCTTCTTCAGCCTGTGCCCACAAATACTGTATGGTTCAACACCACTCCAACTCAATATGTGTGGATTGCGAACAAAGAGAATCCGCTCAATGATATGTCAGGTGTTCTCCGAATTGGAATAGATGGAAACTTGGTTATCTATGTAGCTCTCGACGTACGTATATAACCGAAGAAGCCGCTATACCAAACAAGTTAAAAACCGTAACCAGTGCTGAACTCTACCGTGTGGTCGTGGTATAAAGCCACTCCATCAAAGTTTTAATCCTATATAGACCGCAGAGAATCTACTTAGACCGTAGCTCCCCTGTTAATGCCGCACTGCTCAACAGTCCACTCCTCGGGCAAAATGGCGAAACCTACAACAATTTCAACCAGAAAACAAGAAACTAACGTAAAATATGCAATGGCTGAAGGTGAAAAAGTAAGGCAACAAATAAAGTACTTGAAGGGGGCGAAGAAAGGCAACTCAACACAAGTGGATGATAGAAGAGGCCTGAGTTTCAATATAGAGGAAGGAAGAGGCGGCTCACCTCCGAAGAAAAACTTTTTGTAACATCCAAGGGCGAGGAATGAAAGATTGGATTAAAGGAGTGAACGCTGTATCGATTAGATGAATGTCACCGGTAACGCCTCTATTCAAATGAATCTGATCAAAAAGAACAAGAGAGCGCAAAGCGTCTTTAGTTTCAAGACTGCGTGCTCCACCAAACACCAAACACGAACACGGTCCTAACCGAAATGAAGCCGGTAGCCGGCCGGGCGGATAAGGCTATGGTTATTTGGGCCGGGCTGGGATTTATACCAAAAGCTCAAATAATAAATGAATAAAGAGATTGAAAGTTATTTAAATAGAATTAAATGGTGCTCAAAAACAATGTGTAAACTAATGTGCCTTTTTCAAATTCCCAAGGCATCTACACATTTTTGAACAACAATCCCCCACAATGGCGGCGGAAGGAAACGTAAAGGCTAAGGAGAAATTCCCTGGTTTAAAGAGGGTTGAGTACTTAAGCGGCCAATATCTTCGATTTTAATCGACACATAGTGAAACGGGGCAACAACTTCGCATCGATAAAGCTGAACTTCGCCTTGAACTTATCGGGACCTCGACTGAGACCCCACAAATTAATATACTATATCCTTTAAATTGTGTAGGTCCCGCGAAAGTAATAAACATCGCTTTTAGGGCCATGCGCACCTGGGTCTTGGCGAGTGCTCTAGGGAACACAGTTCTGCCTCTGCAGATGGCTGCCCACCACCACACACACTCAATAGGTAACTCCCTATAGCGTGTCTCAAAACATCTTCAAGTTATTAAGGACTTAAGTCCATCCACAAAAATTCATCAAGTGCATCTCAAAGCACCAATTCAACGCTGTCATGACTGCACCAATGCATATCAAACTTTGGTTATGGGTCATTAGTCATGGATAAATCCCATCAAGCGCCTCAAAATTCCACCAAAAACATATGGCTATAGGATTTATCAGCACTACTACCATGTGGATGTGAAAGAGCGCATCAAGAAGTCAACACGCCATTCGATTAGGCCACCCCCTCACGCCTCCGGTCAAATCTAGCAACTTTTTAGTAAAAGGATCGCTAAAGACCTGCTCGACCTCACATATCCACGTAACCCCATTTTTTCAAAGAGAGTCAGTTCCCACCACACCATGCCCACTGCATGTTCTTTCTTACCATTAGGCATGATTTTGGCAACCCAGCGTCGCTTGAGAATCACAAGTAGAGAGACCGGCACCGGTTCTCCCACAACGGCACATCGCCTAGTAGGCCTTCAACCATCAGCTTTGACCTGTCGAATGAACTCCATTGAGTTGCTGCTATGCAAGTCCGGCTTGTTTCCAAAGAAATAGCTCCTCCCGCTAAGACACATCCAGAACAAATATCATCACCACCAGAGACCCAAAGTAGCATCACAATACCCTTCTAACGCAGCAGTGAACCCTTAAAGTTCAAACTAACCTCAATAGTCCTCTAGGTATTCACACTGTACTAAAGATCCCAATGTCACGTACTAGGCCATAAGTGGCACCGACTTAACCTTACCAACAACAAGATAAGCAATATCAGCCGAGTAATGTTAGTCAAGAACATCACACCCCAATAATCTTAGCATATTCCAGGTCGGAGACTATCACCCTAAATTTTTCACCAAGCAGACACTAGCATCATAGTGGAGTCCTAGCTGTGTAACCTCAAAAAAGTTAAACTTCCTCAAAATCTTCTCCCATACGAGATTGGACTCAATGAGATACCTCCGGTTTCTCACAACTCTCGAACTCCTAGGATAGTATCAACTTCTCCAAGCCTTTGACCTCAAACTTAGATGACAAGAAATCTCGGGTCTTATTCACTATAGTCATAGTCTTACCAAAATCAACATATTCATCAACATATAGTACATATGATCAACAATCAGTCCTAACCCCTTAGGAGTATACACATGAGTCGAATTGTTCACCACAACATAGCCATTACTTCACCAAAGTATCACTAAAACTTCATGGCTTCCACTGTTTATGTTTGCTTTCAAACCATATGTAGATTTTTCAGCCACACACTTTACCCCTCCCCGACCCCGACTCACAAAAACCCCTCAGTCAGCTCATATAAATCTCTTCCTAGATCACCATTCAAAAGGCGCCTAATTATCCATCCATGTACTTAACCCATGAATAAGAAGCCAGCAATCAAGGTTCCTGGAGTAGTAGCCATCTTAGTCAATCGGAGAATAAGTATCAAAGTAATCTATATCCTTCTTTTGTGTAAAGCTCGAATCACAAGCCTAGCTCTGAATCTCTATTGAACCATCAGGTCTCATCTTTTTCTTAAAGATCCACTTATTACTAATAAGCTTGCAACCCTTAGGTAAATCAACTAACTCCCAAGTTTGGTTTGGACACCGAATCAAGTTCACTCTTGGCCTCTCCAAAAGGCATCAATAGATCCTACCTCACACAGTAAGTCTTAGGATCATCCTCAATAATATAGGCCGAAACTAGTTCATCACTTATATAATCATCACATGTAATCTCAGATAGAAAGTTCACTATAAAGTCATCTCCAAAGTATTTCTCCACTCTAGGTCTCTTACTCTTTCTAAGTCCCTCTAAAGGTCTCCTAGAGTTAGATGAACTAGCATGCACATCAATATCGTATGTCAAAAATTTAATCGCATATCACGTGAATCGCATATCACGCGAAACGAAGACAAACATGCTTTCTTTTAAAGGAAATACATGCTCAAAAAACTCAAAGATTCTAGCCCTCGTATATAGAACGATCGATAAAGCTATTACTTAATCTATATGCAAGATCGTTTCAAGTATTTAATGAACACAAATATAGGTCTTGGGTCCAATGTCGGGTCTTCTTAGGCTCAAAGTAAAACTAATCTTTTGCTGACACCCCCACACTCTAAGAAACCTCAAGTTAGGGGGATAACCCCTCCAAATCTCATAGGGAGTCTTATCTAACTTCTTATGGGGTACACTGTTAAGAATGTGACAAGCACTTAAAACCGCCTCCCCCCACATCTCATCGAAGTCCGTAACTTAGGGAGTATTCCATCATATTTTTCGTCCTCGTTTCTTACTGCCCAGCTATCCCATTTTGTTGAGGTAAGTAAGGCACTAGTCTCATGATAACCCATTCTCCCTCACAAAACTCTCTCTCATGCAAGCATCCGATACTCACCACCTCGACGTATCTACCTCTTAATCTTTCTATTCGTTGTTCTCTACTTCATTCTTAAACTCGATAAACATATCCTCCCTCACTCTTAGTCCAAGAAGGTATCCTAGTATACCTAGAAATCGCTCATCTATAAAGGGTCACATATCAAGCTTTCCCTACTCCTAAATGTTTTAAAGAAGTCAGCTAGCTGCCACTAACTATATCATTGCCTGGTGGTCATTGTGTTTACTAGGCTCTGGTAACTTAGCTTCTACACAAATTGGGCATTTGGGTAGCTCGTATGAAGATAAGGCAGTGTATGATAGACAATGATTTAGAGCAAGTTTAATTTGGATTTAAAGATGAATATGTCCTAGTCTAGTATGCCAAATATCAATAGTCTCAACAATATGCTGTAAGTAGATGATATTATTAATCAAGGAAGGTAACATTCTAATAAATAAGCCACCACCGAGATAACCTTTCTACAAACTCTCCACCACGAGTCACTACAACCTCGTCACCTCAAATACAAAAGCCTTCAAACCAACTTTGTTTAATAAGGCACCGTATTAATTCAGGGTCAAGCGACGCAGCCGTGGGTACATACAATACATTACCAAGAGTGGTCTTCCTGTAGGCGAGCTTAAGCTAGAACCTTTCCTTTGCCCAAAATTCCAGAGTTTCCCACGAAGACACATTCTCCATCAAAGAATATCCTCAAAGTCCCGATCAGCCCTATTTCGCACACAAACGGGCGGTAAGCTCCCCGTGTGATTCAAAGACCCAATCGGGCCAGATTTGCCACCTCCGATTTGCTTCAACCACCACAGCCAGCCTATGATGTTTGATTCAAAGAATGTCATTGGGGGTATCCTGCTTTTTGGACTAAGCATCGATAGGCCTTTGTGTCCGCCTTTTGTCAAGATATCGTAATCAGACAAAGACTGCACCTTTCTTGATCTCGGCACCGGCTCACTTAACTTGTTCGACACGTTGGGCTTCGAAGTCTGGCCTACCTTGTCTGCTTGAACCCGTGTTGTTGGAGGGACCACCGTTTCCACCAAGTTTGCCTTGGTGAAGTTGGCACCTATCAAGCCTTTCTCCTTTGTCCCATCGCGCTTTTGTCTCGGCATCGGGCCCTCTCTTCGCCTCATGTTGCCAATCAACCTGACAAAAGTGTGTCTCTGTGTTTCGCTTTGTTCCCGTAATCAATAGTTCCTAAGAGGAAATTTCTCCAACAAAACATTAGCCAAAAGTTTCATGCTCTTCATTAATCACATCAAGACACAGATTTTCAAAGACATGCACTGATCCATAACCGGTCGAAATTAATCATTTGAAAACCTAGCCACTTCCCCCACCACATATTTCTCTTACCAAAGATCATCATTACCATATTTCTCCTCTGGGTGCATCCCAAATTAATCCTGGGCGCATTTAGAATAAAAAAGATATAAGTCAAACAAAATTAGTCACCGTAATATGGCACCTAGCGCTATATTCTTATCAAACCTTTAGTTCTTTTTTCACACGCTTGGGGAACAACCAAAGTAATAGAAAGAACCATCGAGATATTTCGTGGGGACGGTTTTCAAATAGCATAGTCAACATCCAAAGCTTCAAGCAAGTACATAAGCGCTGACCATCTTTTATAGCCATACTATCTGTTAGTCCCAGCCTATTAATAATATTACGTCAGCAATTTCGATTTGGGTGGGCACGTTACAAGACGTTTCGGGGAAGTTTCGAGACGCATGTGATATATAACCCAAGAAATTGTTACCAAACAAAAAGAAAACCCGCAACTGGGCGGCAATTAAATCTCTCATTTGTCGCGGTATCACGAAGCCACCGACTTGAAAGCTTAATCCGCGCACCGGTGGCAATTCCTACTAGACCGTAGCTCTCCCCAAGGTTAACACAAAGAAATTGCTCAACAAGGCCCACTCGGCAAATGCGCCTATGAAACCTACAACAATTCTCAACCGTAGAAAACAAGAAACCAACGTAAAATACGCACGCCGCTGGCTGCAGGTGCAAGGCAACCGAACAAAAGGCACTGTGCGGGGCGGGCGAAATACGCGTGATGATGTAAGAGTGGCCGGATGCGCTTCAGTTTATGTGAGAAGCGAAGAGGTCGGGTTTTGCCCTGCTAAAAAAACTTTTTGTAACATCCAAGCGCGATGAATGCCGAAATACGCGATGAATGTCAAAGTCATCATGGCGAATGTCAGAATAGCTCTATTCAAATGAACCGATCAAAAAGAATAAAGAAAGTGCAAGCATGAAGACCGTTGTGTGCTCCACCAAACACGAACCGAACCGAACCGAACCGAGCCGAGCCGGTGGCGGTATACAAGGCGCTGCGGTGGTTATTTTGTAATGGCTTAATTTATACCAAAGCCTTAGTCATTTGTAAACAAGCAATAAAGATTGAGTTATTTAAATGAATTAAATGGTGCTCAAAAACAATGGGAAAAAACTAATGTGTCACCCCAAGGCATTCAAGACAATACTTTTATGTCCAACAATTCAAGATAGTGTAGGAAGCGTTGTCTGGTCTAGTAATATCACAAATGTATCATCACAGACCTCAGTGGCTCAACTTTTGGATTCGGGGAATTTTATTTTGAGAGACGGGAATGAAGAAACGAGTTCTCTTTGGCAAAGCTTTGATCATCCTTCGCATGCTATAATTCCTGAGATGAAGCTTGGATGGGACTCGAGGACAGGCCTCAATCGATACCTTACGTCTTGGAAGAATTCTGATGATCCTTCTGCTGGTGAATATAAATATGGCTTTGACCTTCAGGAAATTCCCCAGCTGTTCATCTGGAAGAATGATTCTAAACGTTTTCGAAGTGGTCCATGGAATGGTATAGACTTCGGTGATATAGTTTTCCAAAGTGACTTCCCCTTTAGCACAGAAACTAAAATTGATGCAGATGATGTGTACTATGAACATCATTTATTAGACAATTCATCATTGTTTTTGGTGACTATAAACCATTCTGGCGTTGTTCAGCTAATTCTGAGGGAGAAGAGTAGCAGCAATTGGCGTGTAATGTTTGAACTACCTCAGGACTCTTGTGGAGATTATAGTTATTGTGGAATCAACGCTATATGCACAATAAGTGACTCTCGATTTTGTAGCTGTATGCCGGGATACACCCCTACAAATCCGAGGGAATGGAATGTTCTTTTCTGGTCCGGTGGATGTGTACTAGAATCTCCCTCAAATTGTTCTGAAAGAATACACTTCAACGAGTACGACGATCTGAAATTTCCTGATCTTTTGCAGTTCAAACTGAATAGTACAATGACACTGGAGGAATGTAAAGCTGAGTGCCTGAGAAATTGTTCATGTACAGCTTATTCAAATTCAAATGTCAGTGATGGTGGAAGCGGTTGCTTGCTTTGGTTTGGTGACCTCATTGATATCAGGAGATTAACCCTCAATTCTGAGATTCGGAAACTTTACATTCGTGTTTCTGCTAAAGACATTGGTAATTTTCCACTTCTATGTCAACGAGACAATACTTCTGGTTTCTCTTAATTATACTAAACCTAACCCTTGGATGTTTTCAAGTGAAAAAATCAGTCACCCGGAAGGAAAGGAAGATTGTGATTGTAGTAGTGATTGTTACTATTTCAATCTTGCTGATATCTTTGGCTTCAACTATCATCTGGAAGAGGAAATCACTGAAAAACGGCAAGTTCTGACCTGTTATTTCTTTTTCATTATTTGATGATTATTTTTCCTTGATAACAATGAGAGAGTTTCTATAGAATGTGTATGGGAGCATGGAATAAAAACTTAATTGATATTGCATTCCATAGAACTGTAATTCCATTTCCAGTGTTTGGCATAATTGTAGAATTTAGGTAGAATTCCTTAACAGTTGCAGATTTAGTGTTTGACGAATATTATATAAATAATAATATGGAATTTTGTTTCTCATATAAAATTAGATTTGATTTGCTCCTTATGGTTTTTTCAGACATAGGATTGATAAGATATTAAGTGTAACCCGATGCCTATCGATCTCCTTTGCATGCTTTACAACCTAAACAACAGAAATTGAAGAGATTGAGATATTGCAATTTAACTTAACATTGACAATTTATAAAAGTAGTATAACTCCATTGTATGTATTTACATTGCTGCGATTTTGAAATCGTAGTGGTATCATAATAAACATACAGTATAACATTTAAAATTGAAGACATTGAGATTTTGTTGTTGTGGCATGTGATATGTCAAATTGAGACTGGACTGGTTAAAATTAAGAAGAACATCCTCCCTGAAAAAGAACAAAGAAAAGAATTACGATTTTTGACATTCTGAGATTTGCATATGGAAAATCTTGATTAACATCTTATTAACCTAAAACAAGGTAGAATCCAGAAGCATATTCTGAGTTTGGCGGATAAATGGATGATACATGTTAAGTTTCATATGCTTGATTCATCATTAAGGTAAAAAGTTATTGATGATAGTTCAATGCTCGACAGGAAGATGCTGCCAAGGAAGAGACAAGGAAAACTTTGAGTTACCTTATTTTGACATTGTTACTGTTACAAAGGTAACTCAAAACTATTCTGATACGAACAAGATAGGAGAAGGTGGCTTTGGACCTGTTTACAAGGTACAACTATTTTCCAACACTATGAAGGTGTAGTTAGTTCTATGAGGGTGAGGAAATGGGAATAAGTTACAAATGCTCACATATTTTACTCTTGAAATCATAGGGAAAATTAGCAACTGGGCAAGAAATAGCTGTAAAGCGGCTTTCAGAAAGTTCGAATCAAGGTCTAGATGAATTCAAGAACGAGGTTATGCTGATTGCAAAGCTTCAACATAGGAATTTGGTCAGGCTTCTTGGTTGCTGCATTCATGGAGAAGAGAGAATGCTTATATATGAGTACATGCCAAATGGGAGCTTGGACTCGTATATATTTGGTTTGCTCTTAGTACTTGATACCCGTCAAATTTACTAATGATACTTGTTAAAAAAGGAAAAAGCATCATTTATAAGTACATCTTGAAATTCTCTCATACTTGTATTCCGACACTCTTTACTCTGTATGTTCAAGGTGGCTCTTCTGCCCATAGTCATTTGCTAGCATGGAGGACGCGCTTTTCTATAATAACCGGGATAGCTAGAGGGCTTCTCTATCTTCATCGAGATTCAAGGTTGAGAATAATTCACAGGGATCTCAAGGCCAGCAACGTGCTGCTAGATAGCGAGATGAATCCAAAGATTTCGGATTTTGGAATGGCTAGAACTTTTGAAGAAGATCAATTAAAAGTGGAAACTCGAAGAGTGGTTGGTACCTAGTAAGTTTAATTTTTTTCAGTTTGATGTAAAACCTTCTTCCACTTCATTTCTTCTTAATGTTTGGTACTTGCCAATGGCATGCAGTGGTTACATGGCTCCGGAGTATGCTATTGATGGTGTGTACTCAATGAAATCAGATGTCTTTAGCTTAGGAGTCTTAATTTTGGAAATAGTTAGTGGGAAAAGGAATAATCAATTTCACCACCCTGACCATGATTTCAATCTTCTTGGGCATGTAAGTTACTAATTCAGCTGATAAATTACACTTCAAAGATATTTAACTCCATTTGAAATCTTATATTCTTACCTCTACTACAAAATGATTTTGTTTTTTCTAATCATCTGTAACAGGCATGGCTACTATGGCATGGAGAAAGAGCGTCTGAACTAATTGATCCGATGATGGAGGATTCGTTTGCAGTGTCCGAGGTCCTGAGGTGCATCCAAGTAGGCCTCTTGTGTGTGCAACAACGCCCAGAAGATCGACCAACAATGGCATCCGTGCTCTTAATGGTAGACAGTGAGAGTGCAATGCTACCACAGCCAAAGCGCCCCGGATACTATATTGAAAGGTTCCTTGATGAGTCTGAGTTGCCTTCAGATGGGCAATTGTGGACTGTGAATGACCTGACCAATTCTATGATACATGGACGCTAAATGAATTTCATTTAAATATATCTTTTGGCATTTGCTATTTTTTATTTTCATGTATATTATTTGACCATCACCCTTTTCATGATGTTTATGATGACCCCATTATCAAAACAAATGCAAACATGCACGGTTAGTGAACGTGTGATGTTTTTGCCTGGGCCTCTGGCCGATTTTTCAATTTTTTTTTGTCTAAAACTGATTCGATCGTTTTAAACACACACCAACTATTTTGGTTCGGAATTAAATCGGTTCGGTTGATGTCGGTTTTGATGCTAAGCAAGTTCGGTTCGGTCGGTTTTTCGATTCGGTTCATGCTAAAACCGAACCGCCAATTTTTGTCGGTTTTTGATTTCTTTACCATTTGCCTCGGGTTCATATTTTTTCTTCAACCAAATCGGTAAAAAATCGGATATTTTTTTCAACCAAATCGGTAAAAAATCGGTTCTGTTCGGTCGGTTTTTCGATTTGAAGCGAATCGACAACATCTTTAACCGAAAGAAAATAGTATTGTGAAAAGGCAAAAGGCAAAAGACACCATCTAAAAGAAAATAGTATTATGAAAGGGCAAAAAATACTATTGTTCATCGAGTGAAATCTCGTTTCCGGAAATTCAACCTATTATAAATGATGGCTAGAGAGATGAATCGTTGGTTATATACTCGGACTTAATGATTTGAAAGTTCAATTCGACTCAAAGTTTAAATGATAAGAAAAAATTTAAGTTCGATTTGATTCAATCAATTTGAAGGTTCGAATCAGACGGTTCGAACCAAACAAATTATTTTTCATGATAAAATTTGAAAAAAATAGTACATTTATAAGTTCTAAACTTTGAACCGAATGAAACCTCTGCACCAATTCCAATGAATCCAAAATTAAGGTTTGATTTCGGTTCCAATCATATTTAATCGAACCTTAAATCAAATCAAATTTATCGAGTATAATTCTGCAAATCAAATCCAGCTTTCGGATTATCTTACATGCCTAGCTAGATATACAATTATGTTTTGGTCATCTACTTTTTTATTCCTGCACTCTTACCTATTTCTTATTTCTACTATTATGTTAAGTTTGACCTTTAAATAATTTGTTCTTATTAACTCAAGTAATTTTCATTAATAATAACATATGATTAATATTAACATTAGTCCTGAGTAATGTTAGATTAATTAATAATAATTATTTGATGAATAACACAAGTCAAAAGTATATAAGTATTTAATCTTTGTAGTTTGAACATAAAGTTGGAATTTATGGTTTATTCAACATGATTGGACAACTCAGAGTCTATGACCAACAAATCCAAATAATGAAGGATAATGCTAAACAAAGGGCAAACAAGACAGGAGGGACTAGAAGGGCTGGGATGCTGCTCTTCCCTAAAATTTTAAAAATTATATTATTAAAAATGTAATTTTATCAGTTCATTTATTTAAAAATTGCTGTTTCGTCTCTTCTCTAAATTTTTTATATATTTTTCTTTATTGGCTATAATATTAGCCATCTGTCTCTATATAAAATTTCGATTCCTTGGCTATCAAAGACACTCGCTTAAAAAGAACATAGTATTTAAATGGCAAAAAATACTACTCCCTCCAATTCACTTTAATCGACAAGAACTTTTTGAAATTGAACTTTGACTATCAATTATTAATTATTTCATTATTCTAAAAAAAATTATATACCCTGGATTCGTCTCTTTTACAATACTTTTACAATTTTAATTTTTTAATTTTTCTAATAATATAATTAAAGAGTAATCAAGATTAAAGATTTGTCTCGGAGCATGTGAGAAAAGTCAATTAAATGATTTTATAGTATCGTTTCATTGAGTGAATTCTCGTTTCCATAAATTCAACCTAATATACTTCATCCGTCTCAAATTAATTGATCATCTAAACTCAAAAGTAATAATTGGTTTTACTATTTTCAATCAAAGAAAATTATTAATCAATGAAAATAAAAATATTAGGATATGAAAGAGATTTTTTTTAATTCCAACACAAAAATTTATATTGATAAAATAATTGATCAATTATAATGAAAGAAGAAGTTTTTTTTATAAATGATCAATTGAACTACGATAAAGGGAGTATGAAAATAGTAGTTCGGATTTGTTTTTTGTTTTAGTTTGTTGTGTTATAGTTTGCATTATCTGGGCCATACACTTTTATAAGATCATAATGATAGTTAAATTGTATGTTATGGCTTTTTGTGATACTTTTATCTTATTTTTTGATAATAATATATCGAAATACTCCATAAATCGGTGATGCTACACTTTCATATGACACTATTTATTACATTTTAATTAATACTAAGAACGAGGCGACGCACGCATGTAATCGACCAAATATTTGATATATTTTTTATGCTTAATTTGATAACATTCCAAAATTGTATAAACTTTCACATCTTCGAATTTTTTTCTAATTAATATTTTTATTTTTGAAAGCGATACTTCGACATGAATAACACTTTAAATATACTATAAAAATTACAAGAAAAAATACGATGATTAAATATATTTTTTAAATCAAGATTATCAATTTTATAAAGACGATATGTTGCTTTTTTAGATAACATTTGTTTTGTTTTATAGTACATTTTGTTTTCAAGTAGGCCCTTCCTCGCTTCCTAAGAGTTTCACTTGATTTCTGATAGCTGTACTTTTGAACTTTAATCGTAGATATTTGTTTGTATTGTATAATACTTGATAAAAACTATATCAAAGAAAAATACATTTCAAATTATTTTCATTAATATATTTTTTTTATCAAATATTATACAACACGAACAAGCAAATATATTTAAAATCAAAAGTTTAAAAGTAACTATCAAAAAAGTCAAAAGTGGATAATCTTACTTACGGGATAAGTATAATTTTATTAGTAATATTACTTATTAATATATATTATTCTTAATACATATTCAAACGGCATTACCTCTTTTTTATATAAACTTAAACACTATATGTCAATCATATAATAATATTTTTGTAAAACAAAGAAATTTAGTAATAATATAAACTTTCAAAATTACATCATTCAAATAATCAATAATCAAACACAATTACACTCTCGGTTTTAAAAAGATAATTAGCTTCAAAAAGATGAAGACCTCTCTGGCCTCAACATTTTCGCTCAGCCTAAAGAAAAAGAAGAAAGTAATTGATACATGTCACATTAATCATGTTAGCATATCAGAGAACCTCTGACAATTCATGACCTCACGGGAACACATTATTTAAAATGATAGTATTAGGAAAATAATTTTGGTACTCCACTTGTTGATAATGAAACTTTATTTAGTATTATCAATTTTATAGCATGATAGGTTCCTTTTTTGGATAATATTTATTTTATTTTATAGTACATTTTATTTCAAGTATTACTTAAATTATTAATATATACTATTCTTAATACATAGTCAACAAAAATAATAATTTTTTAAACTTAGATATTATATGTCAATTATGTAATAATATTTTTTAGTAGAACAAAGAAATTTAGCAATAATATTAGCATCCAAAATTACGTTATTTAAATAATGAATCAAACACAATTACATCACCCTCACGAAGATAATTGGCTTCAAAAAGACGATATCTTCTAATTTTAACATCTCCTTTCCCTCCAGCCTTAGAAAAAGAAAAAAAATGGTTACATGCCATATTAATCATATTAACATGCTGTAACCCCGATTAGCTCTTCGAAACCATTATATCATTTTTGTTATTATTACTATTATTATTATTATTATTATACTCCATAATAGATATAGATATAGATAATTGTAATTAGGATCTTATTTATGCATGTTTCTATCTTATTTGATACAAAATAATTAAGTAATTAATTATGTTTAGCGGAACACACTATATATGGAAGTAGTAAATAGTCTCTTACCAACGTGAGAGCCAGTATTATTTTATAATGCTAATAATACCAATTTATTCTTCCAAACAATTGGCTTAACATCAGATATTATATTATTTTGTATGTGGATGTTATTATAATTACACATCGTTCTCATAGAAAATGTAATCAAGTTAAAACAAAATTAATAATGATAATAAGTATATGTGAGACTTGCTTGTCGATACCTCAAGAAAGATGAAAAAATTATTTAAAACAACAATAATAATAAGTATTTAATTAATATATATGTAGACTTATTCAAACAACAATAACGACATAGATCTCAAAAATAATTGTTTGACTTGTCGAATGCCAAGAAAGCTCAAGAACAAATAGCCTAACAATAATGATAGTATGATATTATTATCTTGTTGAAGACGAACAATAGTTGCATGTGACTCTCGGATGCTATTAATATATAATTATATTATATTTTATATTTTGTGAAAGATTTGACGTATTACGACTATATTTTGACTTTTTTTAGAGAGAAGAAATTAGTATCTTTTTCATAATATATATATATATATATATATATATATATATATTAATTTTTATTATTAGTGTCATTTTCACAAGCCACGAAGCACACCCTAATTAATAATTTAAAGCGAAGAACATAATTCACACTTTTATAAGCTGGATCGCGATACGTGTATCGCTTTGCTTTTAAAAAATTAATTGAAAAATAAATAATAAAACATGTGTCATGATCTTGTCAAAATATAATAAATAATGTCACACAAAATATAACATAAGATCTGAACTCAAAACATGTCATGAGTTAAACAAAATATACTAAACAACGTGTACTCAATAATGACAAGTGTTTCTTTTTTTAATAGGTAATGCATAATATTAATGAAATGATAAATGTTTAGAGTATTCACGATTATTACATGAATCGAAATTAAAAAAAAAATTAAAATTATTAATAACAATATACTTCACATTTAAAAAGCATCAGTACTAGTAGGTTCCAACTTATAGTTGGCTTATTACGTCTCTTCCTCCCCCTTTTCAACTTTCTCTCAAACCTTAGCCTTCATCTTTTCTTAAAATAATCTTCTAGGTAGGATAATCACCATTTTGTGGTTATTCTTACCTTTTTCGTGTTTTATTTTTAATTCTCTTTACACATTGTTGTGTAATTTTCTTTATACATTTTTGTGTAATATTTTTTTCCTTTCTTTAATAAGATTGATATTTGTTCTTCGATTTTCTCATCCACCTAAACATACTTTTTACATGTGAATTTTACCCCACTATATAACCGATACTACAAGAAGTTTGCCGAGTGATGATTCCAGTCGGAGATGTCCAACCATTGGTATTATTCTGCACTGGGAGACAAGAGCGCACGATCAATAAAGCTGGGACATAATCGGTTCAGATTGTATTTTTTCAGAGATTTCAGATTCAGAATGACGATCTATAATCTCATTAGTTATTTCTGGGACGGATTTCAAATTTCATTCGACGTATATATCTTTCTAATCTATACTATATATAATGCCATAGCATGGACGGCTGCTACAAAGTCAGTTCAAATTATTGTATTTATTTTACCCTTCTCGATAATTTTTTTATTCTTAATTTTGATAAGAATCCTTCGCTTCGCTGCATCACCTAACAAAGCATAAATTCCATAAACTATTACTATAAATATTATCTACCACGTATCACTCAGTTATCATCGCTATAAAATAAAAAAGTTATTTCAGCCCTTCTATCTTTATTTTCTCCAATTGCACTTTTTTCACTTTATTTCTTTAGGCTTTTTTAAAATTTTATTTATTTTTTCATTATAATTATTTATAAAATAATAAAATAATTTACACAAAAGAAGATCAACAAGATATATAACTATTTTAGTTATATCTCTAATAAATTCTAAATGCTATTTAATAAATATCAATCATCCATAAGCACAAAAAACATCAATACTAATGAATAGCCAAACAATTTTTCCACATTTGACTGTAATGGGAAAGGTTAGGCCAAAACTTGACCGTCTTTGTCAATACTCAATACAACAGTACAATACTATACTCGATTTTCGTATATGAGGTGGAGTTTTAATAATTAATTAATAATTAATTATTATTTTAATAAATATATAAAAATAAAATTTATATCATAAATTTGTTTTTTAAAATAATTTTATAATATTATTTTATTATACTTTGAATACCTGCTGAATAGTTTAATAATAATTGATGGTGAAAGATATAGTAAAAAACCTCAAATAAAAAAACTCAACTAATTGCACTAAACTCAGATAGTCAGATGGTGAAGAAGTCATCTCAAAAAGCTTCAATGGTTTCATTAGGCTCTATCGATTGTGATTGGTTATTGATTAAGAAAAGGGGGGCTAAAATAATTGATACCCATTTATGAGTAAGACTTTTGATTTGTGAACTCTATGATTAATTCTGCATATCATATTGTTGATTTTGACCATTAATTAATTAATTAAATTTTATGGTAAACTCTAGCTTAGTGCACATATGTAGAAACTAGATTATTCCAAGGATAGTTTATTAGTATGGTCGTTTTCATGTTTACTTGGTCTTATCTATTATGGTGATTAGTAAAATATTTAGTTGTCAACTTTGTATGTTGTGTTTCATTAGATCTTTTCTACAGTCCAACTAATGATGTCAAACAAATTTTCTCTATTTCTTATATTTGATTAGCGTTTTTCATTTGACGAAGGAAAAGGTCAGACTTGGGATTCGCTTTCACTTTACTATATTAAGTAATGGAGACGTCGTATCTATATAGCTAGGGACAATAGAATGGACGAACCTGGGCCATGGTCCGCCCTAGTATTTATCAATAAATTGAGTTAAAATTTTGATATTTTATATTATTTGGTCCATTTGGGGGAATTGAAAAAGATGATAAGTAAAAATAATAAATTACGGAGTATTTCATAAGTAAATATTTTCTATATGGTCCACCCTAAAATTTTGTTCTAGTTCCGCTCCTCTATATACCGACCTTACTAAATAAGTGATAAAGACTCTTGGCTGGCTTATTGAAGAGAATACTTATATTAGCATTTCTCTTAGGATAAGACTTTGTTTGGTTTATTGAAGAGAATATGATATATTAGCATTTCTCTGTTGTTCTTATGTAGTAATATCCTATATTCAACTCTTTCTGACCTTGCAAGGGATTTAGTTAATTGGTGTCAGGAAAACACTCTTAAAATGGATAAACTTCTGTTTGTTCTTCGTTATTCCCTTTTAGTTCTTGTTATTCTGTCATGTGCAGAAATCTTGGTTGCAATTGATTCATTGAATGCATCACGATCTATTAGTCATAACGAGACATTAATTTCTGCACAGGGACAGTTCCAGCTTGGCTTCTTCAAGACTGGATCATCCCCAAGGTCCTATTTAGGCATATGGTACAATGTAGACCCTAATCAGATTGTATGGGTTGCTAACAGAGATAGTCCTCTCAACGATACGTCAGGTGTTCTCACCATCCAAAATGATGGGAATTTGGTTCTGCTAGCTGACGGGAGAAGGGCGGTCTGGTCTACCAATGTCCAGAATGCAGAGTCTGGAACTGTTTCAGCTCAGCTTTTGGATACCGGAAATCTTGTATTGAAAGAGATCAATGAAGGAACTGTTCTTTGGCAAAGTTTTGATCATCCGGCACACGCTATGATAGCTGGCATGAAGCTTGGGTGGGATTTGAGAATTTCGCTGGATCGAAATCTTACTTCTTGGAAGAACACAGATGATCCTGCTAAAGGAGAATATACTTATGGTATTCGTCTCCATGGATTGCCACAAGTAGTAATCTGGAAAGGTTCATCCATACATTACCGGAGTGGGCCCTGGAATGGAGTTCACTTTGGGGGAATAGGCATAAGATATGACCTCCCTTTCATAACAGAGCCTGTGGTGAATTTGGAAGAAGTGTACTACACATATCAGATGAACAACAAATCATCTTCTGTGGTTTCAACTCTAACTACTAATGGTGAACTGCAACTATTTTTGGGGGATAACACTAGCGAAGATTGGAGACTCTTATTTAAAGTACCCACGGACCAATGTGGTACCTACGCATATTGTGGCCCCAATGCTATTTGTTTTATAAGTGGTCCCCAAACTTGCAGCTGCATGACTGGATATCAGCCAAATTCTCCACAGCAATGGGATATTGGTGTATGGTCTGGCGGATGTGTACAGAAAAGGCAGTTGAATTGTTCAGAAAGGCAAGACTTCAAAGAAATAGAGGGAGTGAAAATGCCTGATTTTGTGCAGTATCAGGTGAATCTTAACATGTCTCTGGAGGAATGTAAAGCTACATGCCTAAAGAATTGCTCTTGCACTGCTTATGCTAATGCAAATGCTTCTGGACAGCCACATGGTTGTTTGCTCTGGTTTGGAGACCTTATTGATGTCAGGCCTCTTAATATTTACGCAGATCAGAAACTAGCTCTTCGGGTCTCAGCTTCAGACTTAGGTAGCTATAATTCTCAAGAGTATGATATATAGATTTACATTAATTTTTTATTTTCCAAGACATTGACATTTAAAGTTCATTTGCCAGTTTCAGAATCAGGTCCAAACAAGAAAAAGAAGAAAATAATTATATTGGTCACGATTGCTGCATCGGTTTGTCTTCTTTCTGCTGTGCTGTTTTTCACCTGGAGAAGGAAAGTGGAGAACAAAGGCAAGATTTTCTAGTCTGAGCCTATCTTATCACTGTTGTTCTGGACAGTCGGAACTTATATGACAAAGGCTTTTAGCTGAATGTTAGTTTTTGTTTTGCATTCCTGTTAACTTCTTCACATTACTCAAGTCCACTGTCAAAAAAATAGTGCATTGATCTTATGAGAAAATCAAGAGTCTGAATTGATTATTACTTACATGAATCCACTCAGAACTGTAATGTTACTGTAGTCTATAAATAATTTAGGATTGACCAAGTACCTTTGAAATCATCGATGTTAGTCTAATTTAAGCAATTCCATTACATGCATGACAGTTTAATGAATCATTTAGGTACTCATAGAGTACATGTGGTGAATCTTAAGTTAGCTGATTGGTGGATTTCTCGTAGGCACTCATTCTACCTGATATTTGCTGCATTTTATTATAGGTGGGAAGCTGGGTAGTGATGAAACAGAGAAGGAAAATCTGGAATTACCATTGTTTAATATGGTCACTATTACAGAAGCAACTCAATGTTTTTCTAATGCAAACAAGATTGGCGAGGGTGGTTTTGGGCCAGTCTACAAGGTAATTAGCTTTTAAGAAGAGAAACAAAAATGAACAGCTAGACTGACGAAGGAGCTAACAATGATTCTTTGAAATCTCAGGGGAAACTACAAACTGGACAGGAGATAGCGGTAAAGCGGCTGGCAGAAAGTTCATTTCAAGGTCTCAATGAGTTTAAAAATGAGGTCCTTCTGATTGCAAAACTTCAACATCGTAATCTAGTAAGGCTTCTTGGATGCTGCATCCATGCAGAAGAAAGAATGCTAATATATGAGTACATGCCTAATGGAAGCTTGGACTCATTTATATTTGGTTTGTGCTTACCTTCCCATAAACATATACAATACTGGTTAAAGTAGATGCATGACTATTAACGCATCATGCCAAATCTATGTACTGTTGTTTATCTTTTGGAAACATTGGACTTTTGAAGGTGGTTCTAATCATACCAAGAGACTACTGGTATGGAGGAGGCGTTATTCTATAATTATTGGGATCTCTAGAGGGTTGCTTTATCTTCATCGAGATTCAAGGTTAAGAATTATTCATCGGGATCTCAAGGCTAGCAATGTGCTGCTAGACTGTGAGATGAATCCAAAAATTTCTGATTTTGGCATGGCTCGAACTTTTGGTGAAGATCAACTAATAACAAAAACCCTAAGGGTAGTTGGTACCTAGTAAGTGCCCCTAAGATAACCGTGATATTAAGTATCTTATAAATGTTTACGCTGATCGGTTTAGCTTATTTCGTTAACATCACAATGTCTTGCAGTGGTTATATGGCTCCAGAATATGTGATTGACGGTATCTTTTCTATGAAATCCGATATATTTAGTCTTGGGGTACTCATATTAGAAGTAGTGAGTGGGAAACGGAACAGTCAGTTCCATCATCCGGACCATGATTTCAATCTTCTCGGACACGTGAGTTGTTGATTGCTTCTTATCCTGTAAATATTGAACTGATTTTAGCATCGTCACCATGTTTCTGACAGTTTCCATAACACATGCCTGGCAACTTTGGCTAGAAGGAAGAGCACCCGAGCTAATAGATCCATCGATGGAAGATACATTTCCAATGTCTCAAGTGCTGAGGTGTATACAGGTTGGTCTCCTGTGTGTGCAACTACGGCCTGAAGACCGACCAGATATGTCTTGTGTCCTCCAGATGTTGGGCAGTGAAAGTTCAGAATTACCACAACCAAAGCGTCCAGGGTTTTTCACCGAAAGGTACTTCAAAGAAACCGATTCACTGTTAGCTGGAAGGTGGACACCAGACGAGTCTACTAGGACCACCATAGAGGGTCGCTAAATATTTATGATTGACTCGTCTCTTTGCAGACATCGACCTTATGTAGTCTTGTGTTATTTTTTGTGAAGCTTTACATTACTAAAGAAGCTTAGATATGAAATGATGAATAGCAGCAAAAAGTGTAAACATTATGTATCCATCATAATGCAACAATATATGGATTTTATGTTGTAGCTCATTATAATACTATGTACATTGATATCCCAGAGGAAACACGAGTTAGTCTAATGCTATGGTTTACCTTGAACACTCATTGGGAAAAATGATCTTGGTTCATCTGTTATGGCTCGGATATTATATGGTCGGTAATTTTTTGGATGCTCGACAGAACATTCGTGAACGATACAAATCTGCTACTCACTATTACGCTTATGTTACATGAGTTCGTCTTCTCCAGGTCTCACCTGCATCGATTAGCCTCTAAAATCAATGAAGGGAGACTTGAAACCTGTTCTCAAGCTCCTGATATAATGGAATTAATCAAACTGAATCATTACACTACCTATGCTTCTTATATATTGTGAAGTAGTAGATAATGTTATCACCTCACTTTTAAATCAATTCGGAAACAACATTCTTGTTGTCACAAAGGTAAGCCGCCGCCAAGATCCGACTCTCTTTACAATAAGTTTAGGTGGGAGCCTCTAAGGAGTCAAGATGGTAAGCATGTTAAGTACCCATGAATTATTATAATACTAACTGAAGAAGATTATTAGTGGGAATTCATTTCCATGTTTATAGTCCTGTAATAAGGAAGAAATAGTCTCATAAGGACTTCTATTTGATCAGGATCTGACTATCATCTTGTTGTAATTACCAAGTAAGAAGTCACCAATCCAAAGGATCAAGTAAATAGGTGTTTGGCCAGATTATTGTGCTTTGTGGTACAAAAGTTGTTGGTTAAATAATAGGTAAGTGGACCTCATAGTATATATCGAGAAATGGTCTTCCAATGTTTCCAGAGTGCTATGATTATTAGTTTTCAATCAGATGACAAATAATTCATTTTCAATTTTGTGTTGGAGAGGGATGTGCTTAATCAGATGAAAATTTATTCATCTGTATTTGCTTGTTTCATTTTTATTGGAATACTATCTGAGGTTTGCATAGCCATTGACACATTGACCATATCACAGCCATTAGCAATCAATGAGACCTTGATCTCACAGCGAGGACGATTCTGCTTTGGTTTCAGTCCTGAATTTTAACAAGTTCTAATCTGGGAATGTGGCACGCCATCACTCCAGCTAAAGTTGTATGGGTTGCCAATAGAGAAAATCCTCTGAAGGATGCATCTGGTGTTCTCCGCATTGGACACGACTTAAATCTGGTTATTTTGGATGCATCTGGGAAAATCGTCTGGAAGTTCGCCATCACATAGAAGGGACGAGGAAGATGCATATTATTGTTGACTTTGAAGAACATTTTTCCACCTGGTGTCAATCGGCCCCTGCAATCGGCTGCTACAGGGGCCGACTGGAGGACCGTTTGGGATGAAAATCATTAGAAAGAAATAAAGAATCGGCCCTTTATCAAATTGGCTGGAGGGGCCGACGGGAGAAGTACCAAGCGATTTCTTTAAGGCGGTTCTGAGGCTTGCCTAGTTTTCCTCATCCCAAGCGAGGCTTTTGCACCTGTGATCTTGGCGGTTTATAAATAGGGGTCTTTTGGGTTGATTATGAATCGTATCAAATATTAGAATCATAAAGAAATACCCCGAAATATTTAGAAGCTAGATCAGAGTTTTCAATCTATGAGAAACATCTAATCGGTAGGATCATAGAATGTGGTTCTTTAGCCCGTAAAACCATTCTTCCAAGCTATTTTAAGGATCCGGCAGCTAGCCGATTAGCTTTCATATCGCTGGTGAACCAGGTAAATCTATATCTGCTTATTGCTTTATCTTTCTCTTTGTCATATCTGAATTAGTATAAGATTATCTATCCGGAAGTAGTTTATCATCATGGACGAAATTTGGTTATTACATTAATTTGAGGTACCAATTTAATTAGTCTAGTAACGCGTAGATTCCTAACACCTGCACGAACGGGTCAGATAATCAAGAATTAATTCAGATGGATTATGGCTTGAGACGAAGGACCTATGATACTTCAAGGCATGCAGTTCGCTTGATGGAACTAATTTTTTGTCAACATGCAAATTGAAGAATATCCAGACATGAAAGACTCGCTGTATCTACTATTTGGAGAAGCCGAAAGAGATGAGGATGTGTCGAAATAAAGCTAGATAGAAAAGTTGTGGGCGATCCAATTGAAACTTGGCCGATAACGATCTCATAATGTGGCAAAAGACCTCAACAACGGAGTGCAATCAAGGTGTCATTGGATTTATATGAGAAACCCAATACCATAATAAGGCATCTCTTAGAAAAATCTCTTTTTAATTAAAGATGGACAGGCCTTTCTCAGGAACATGCACTTGAATAATATGAACAAATATTATTAATCAATTGGCAAATCGCCGGATTTGTTGTCGTATGATGAATGAAAGCTCTTAATTATTTTGGCACGTCACAAACAGCTTCAATCCACGAGTTTAGTGAGTCATTCTGCTAGGAAGGACCCGTTGAACTCTAAAAATGTTGTTGCTCAGATTCTGGATGAGGAAATTCATTTGAAGGAAACAAGTGAGGTGATTCCAAGGCCTACTCTGTTATAGGGGATGGAAGTAAGAAGAACAACTATGAAAGCAAGACCTACATGGGCAGATTCTGAGACGCTTGAACGCCGGGACCAGGGTAAAGATCACATTAAGAAGAATTGCAATGTAAGATTGGATCAAATGGGTGAACGCCATGCAATTACGATCGAGGTGAGTCTGACAATTTCAAAAGTTAGATTCCGGAGCATCATATCATATATGCAGATGTGTTTCTATGAGCTCGTATCAAGCAAAGATAAGCATTTTAAACAATTCTTGAGAGAATATTATTGAATGGTCATCAATACACATGTAGGCTTTGTAATTGAGAATTCTAAGTTATAAAGTATTATTCAATTAAGTGTTATAGCTTGATAGGCATGTAACAATCTTCCGGATTTGGCTTTAGTGGACTACAAGAAGAATAGGACGTATCTTTCACATCGGTGGAAACTTGTATAAAATACGTGTGTTCTTTATTTTCCTCATTTACTGGCCGTTATTTACGGCTTGCTTAGGTTCGAGAGATTGAAAATAGACCTTTAATTTTAACAATTGGTATCAGAGCTTGTATTCTTGATTGAAATCTGAGAATCAATGACGAAGAACGAAGGAGAGTTTACACACTTTGGAGCATAAGCTCAAGTGGAATGGACTTCGCATATCGAAAACGTGTATGAGGATTATCTGCACGGTTAAGCCGAACAAGTCCTCAGTAGGAGAAGCCGAGAAGATGGATGCCGATGAATGAAACCACCAGACGCATGTGCACGAGTGTGACTCCACCCTTCTTGTCCGTAAATGTAGCTACTAATATTGTCATGGGAGACTACTACGAAAGATCTCACGGGGCGCCTCACAACTGTATTTGCCTCCGCCAATCCAATAAGGCTTCGATAAAGCATTGTTTCACTTAAAGATAACATTCCCTGCAGCTAGGCATCTTAATGACTTCAATAGTTTGATAAATCACTATCTACTATTTCGTGGATTTCAAGACGAAGCTATACGAATGATATTATCGTACTCGCCAAATAGTCAGGAGCCAATGAGGGTCACAGGAGTAATCTCGGTAGGCACAAATAAGTTGGAGCTTAAGATAGTGCTAACGCGAATCATTCAAGAAGCACGTAAGACCGATGGGAGCAGTAAATGTTCTGCATCAATGTAAGGAGATAAGTTTGGGACAGGGGAAATAAAAAGAACAAATGGAGATCAAAGTCAAGTGGAAAAGAGTAAGCTCTAACTTTGTACTCTGTAGTGTCAATAAGGCAAGACGGGTCATACGAGGAAAGAGATCAAAAGCTTCGGGAGGTCGGGACAACAAATGGTGCGACACACGCCGTTGATGACTCTAATGGATTCTTTGCTCTTGTCGCTGATTATTCTATCGCTTCGATTCTCGATTCTCGCGCATCAAGCTTCATACTATACCTAATCGATGTAATGATAAATATATAGCCGCAGATTACGACGCTTCATCTTGCCGACGGTGAACCAGCCTGAATATCGTTGGCATGGTAGATGTTAATTTGACGGTGTCAAATAGTTCCGCCTCGGAAGTTGACAAAAAGGGAGACATGCATCAAAGAGCCAAAGAGTCTATATCCGCGCAGTTAGTCAATTCGAGAAGGTTATAGGACAAAGTTTGGGCGCGCAATCGAAAGTAGCACGCAGCAATGATAATAGCTCGGGTCAAGACTGCATTATGTACTCTCACTGAGGTTCTCGAGAATGATAGCCGCTACAGTTCAAAAGTTAAGACGAGACCGCGGCATAATCGATCGGGGTCACATATAGAAAAGATAAAATTACTTGTTTCAAATAAGGATACTGAAAGTTAAAAATCTATTGATCATCATTCGAATTGCTCTATGTAAGAAGAAAGTCGCTTTTTAAAACTCAAGCGTTTAACCGAAGGCTGTAGTTAGTTCACGTATATTCGAGACCCCGCACTGCTACTGTGATGTCTACCGATCATATAACCTTCATTGATGATGCAACAAGAAAAGTTTAGGTTTATTTCATGAAGCATAAATTCGAAGTTTATGGTATCTTCAAGAATCAAAGCTACAATGGGGGAATGGCATGCGCCGATAGTGAAGTTGTTTGAGATTTGATACGGGATGAACATACCGATAATAAAGTCAAATAATATCATTATTGAAAGCGACAACTGCCTGCACTAATATTACCGTAATAAGATACTAGCTGTTTCTACGCGATTATTTCGAGAGAAATAAAAATTTCGGTTGAATAGTCGAAAATACAACGAATCGGTCAAGCGATAGTGACAATTCGGTATCAGAATTTTAAAGTGGTAATCGAACGGTAATGATATTAGTTGGTGGTAATATAATTTGAGGATAGGAATGTTAATGTTTGGTGCTGATTGTCGAGATAAGTTAAAACGGTAAGATCGACAATTAAAACGACGTTCACATAAAACTAGTGGGGCCAATCCATTAACCCATAAATGGTCCCAAGGCCCAAGAGGGAAAACAAACCCATCTCCTTCTTCCTTCGGTACGACGCCCATCCTCGTGATTTTTTTCTTCGATTTCTCTTCCATCTCGGCAGTGCCTTGGACCTCAAATTTGGAGAGTTTCTCCAACATCCTCTTCGATTCATGCAAAAAAGTCGGATTCGAGTATTGCGAGTTTCTTATGAAAGTTGACTTTTGTATTTCAAATTTTATTGCTACAATCGATTCTTGCTCCAAATTATTATTCTCGAGTTGAAATTACGTGATCGATGTGGAATTTCGGACGCTTTAGGTCATGACTTTTGGAATTTGGGTTGACTTCGGTTTTGCGAGATATTATTGAATATAATTATTATCTAGGCTTAGATTATAGTATAGATGATAACACCCATATTCAGTGTAAAGTGTTAAGCGAGCCGACTTTCGAAAGGATTTTGGGTTGACTTTTTCTAAAATGTTGTCAGAGTATAAATATGTTATCGACCTTTATTAAGTATTGTTTTGAGGTGGAAATTATTATTTATGTTGTTGGGAGGAATATACGTTGAAATTAGTTTTATTAGATTTCGAGTAGTAAACGGGCTTGGGATTTGAGGCTGTTAAAATTCGCTTGACAATTGGAAAGTTGATATATCAAATCAAATCGGGTTGAAAATGTTATTTTTGGTTAAGGCGTCGATTATGGGATTTAGTCGACGCTTGAAATTGGCTATTTTAACGGTCATTGAAACATAATTAGTAATTTGTACTGTTGGCACTCAGAACTAAAATGGGCTGAAAAATCCTAAATTGAATTAAGATAAGTATAAAATTGTCATGAGTAGTAATTATATTTTCGGTGTTTTGATTAGGACGCTGAACGTGGGAAAGGCACTGGATCGATTAGACGAGACGCTTTTATTACAACTAAGGGTGAGTACTTATCTCACGGGCGCTACTTTAAATTGTCAAGGAGGCGATAGGCAGAATGGCACATGTCAGTTAGGTATGACAGTAGAATGGTGGCACAAGAGTAAAGTGATGTGATGGCTTAAAGGAAATGTTACATGCCAACGTATTTCGGCCAAGATTTGCCCGAGGTAAAGAATGCCTAACTCCCAACTTATGTTCTTATGCTCGTGGGCCTTGTCGGCATTTCATTTCGTATCTTGTCGGCACTTTGGCGTATTTCGTGGCCTCACGGGCGGTTGTGATTGATTATGATTGTAGATGTTTTCACAAGCAGCTGATATTGCCTGGGAGCAGTAGAGTTGGTTATCGGTAGCGCCGTTGGAGCATGTGTAACTTTCGGAAAGTACTGAGTATCGTGATTCACCCAATATCGGGATGATTAGGTCAGTGACTCCTTCCTGCGGTGATATGACGCTATTGGCCTTATACTACGGTAAGAAATGTATGACTCTTTATGATCACTTTGTCGCCGCGTATCGTCGGGCGTGGGCCTTATACTTAGTGTATAAGTTGCTGGTTTTACCTTATACTCGCATATAAGAAATGGGTATTTAGCCTTATGATCACTACGCATTGTCGGCGTGGCCTTATACTTGTGTATAAGTGCGGCTTGGCCTTATACTTCTCGGTATAAGTGCAACGATCTATTATCACTTTGCTGGGGCGTGCATTGCCGTGCCGCCTTATACTGCATAAGGCAAAGGGAGATTCATTATCGGGCCACATGTGCATTGTCGCAGCGCTGGGCCTTATACTTTGCATAAGTGCAAAGGTGAGATCATTATCACTTTGGCCGCGGTGCACGTTGGGCGCTGGCCTTATACTTCGGTATAAGAGCGTGTTTATTAAGGATTGGTCCATTCCCGCAGTAGACGGATCGAGTATACGTGGCATTGCAGGTTGGTATACCAAGGAGCATACGAGATGATGGCTCACCACTGTGAGTTATAGCTCTTGTCGAGTCTCGTGATTTTATTCTAAAGTGACGCGTGCCTTATTTGAGACTTTGTATTATATCTCGACATGTTGTTTAAATTTTCTATGGTGTTGTATGATCTGCTTTTATGACTTGTTTATTAGTTATGAATATCAAGGCCGATTATACTAGATGTTGCTCGATGAAATTATGCCTAATTGTGGTTTCGTTGATTATCGATAATATTATTTATTTTCAAGGGTCATAGGTCAGTATTAATCGTTATACATCCTTTAAGGTTAAAAGTTGAGTTGGTTAATAGTTGAGATAACTTTTGAATGAGGGCATTAGGTATAAAAGGATAAACCGACCTTCATATTCTAATCTATAGATTTATGTTGATGATATTTTATATATGGGAAAGTTGGATTAAAAACGCAGTTAGTATATAAGTTCGATTCAACTAATGTATGTCGATAAATTATCAGGTGAATAAGTCTGGTGAGACTAAATGAAGAATTTGGTGAGATAATTCCGTACTTAAGTTATCTTGATTTACATATACTGCTGTCAGCTTGTATTAAAATAATAAACGCATTTGGAGGTTCTGTGATAAACATCTCAGATATCGTAGAGGTATGATTATAATCGGGAGTAGCACTTTCCGTGAACTAAAGATAATTGGTTGAGTTGTGAATGTTGAGCGCGCTAATGTTTGAGTTGGATATTATATCGGAAATTAGCTATACTCGTAAAGATACCAAATGTAAAGATATCTTTGGTGATTGGCGCGCATCAGTAGTGTTTGTTGACGGGTTTGGGTTTATCGGTGTTAGTCGGAAATCATCAGGTAAGATTTAATTCGTGGTGAGTAGCATATGAAATATAACTTTGAGGCATATAGCCTTTATATAGGTAAAGTGGACTTGAATTATCCTTGTTTGTATAACGAGGCGGGTTAACTTCTGTAATATTTAATTTCACTCAGCTTTTTAGCTGACTCCCTATTTTTCCCTATGGGCGGATGTTTTATGCCCAGGTTGTTGCGGAATGACCAAGATGCATTGGCCGTGTAGCTGCGTACCCGCGGAAGTGGCGATGGTGGCTTGAAGACCTCAATAGTCATATTTTTGGTTTCTTTGAATTTTGTCAGACGTAATAATTAGTATTGTCTTGAGATGTATAACAAGGTGTTTGATGTGTAATTATGTTATTACTTTCAATTGTTGTAGTGTTGGTTAGTGCACCCGATGGACGCAGTTGTATTATTTTGTTATCAAGTTAAACGGTCATTTTTATCATTATCCATCGTCAAGCGACTCGCTTATCTGTGTCGATTTAATGGGGTCCCAACCTCGTGGGGGCAATTTGTATGGTCGTTACACCGAATGGGATCAGATGCAAAAAGACTATTCCAGAATGACCCCGCAAAACGGAGTAGCCGAAGGATGAACAAAACGCTAAAATGAACGTGCTCGGAGTAATGAGGTTGTGACATGGGTTTACCGCACGCCTGGGTCGGTGTAATCAATATGGCAAAATTTTGTTGATAAACGTAGGACCCTCAAGCATCACTTCCAAATTTCTGAACAAGTGGAGTTCTAAGAAGGTAAATCTATCTTTCCTAAAAGTATTTGGTTGTTTAGCGTATGTTCATGTAGATGCAAATCGTAGAAGTAAACTTGATGCAAAGTCTAACATTTGCTATTTTATTGGTTATGGTAATGTTGAAATGGGATATCGGTTCTATGACTTGGAAGGATCGAATATCATACGTGAAGAAGGATGTGGTCTTTAATGAAGAAGTTGCTATACAAAGATGCATAAAAAGGTATCGGAGGAGAAAGAAGTTGGGTGTTAA
Source organism: Lithospermum erythrorhizon (assembly GCA_019722365.1). Classification (NCBI taxonomy): domain Eukaryota; kingdom Viridiplantae; phylum Streptophyta; class Magnoliopsida; order Boraginales; family Boraginaceae; genus Lithospermum; species Lithospermum erythrorhizon. The sequence continues at coordinate 85,779 of JADFUC010000614.1, read as the reverse complement.
GTCTCAACTTCTGGGCCTCCGAAGAGCTCAACGCCTCAGATGGGCAATGTTCCTTCCAAGTTGCATAACTTGGATCATTGCCTCGCTTCCAAAATGTCAACTCAAGATCCTTTTATCGGGTATTACTTTTGAAGGAGATTAGTTCAGATGAAGAGGAGACAGCCGTGGTTGAGAGAAACACTTCTGTTACAAGTCAAGAGGTACACACACCGAGTCCCAGGAGAACTGAAAGAGTAAGAAAACCAACACATAGTATTTTCCCTCGCTATCTCTTTCTATTTTTAACCGGAGCAAAGGTGAACCTGCTTAGCTATATTTAAGCACTACAATGTGTTGATTCACTAAGTGGCATGAAGCGATGAATGCAGACGGATTCTTTCGGTGTCTAATACTTATTAATGGGAGTTAGCTTAAGTCAAGTAGTAGCCATAAGAAGATATTGCAGAATAAATGGGTCTATCGAACCAAGGAAGAACATGATGGTAGCAAATGTTACAAAGCATGTTTGGTTGTCAAGGGATTTCAACAGAAGGAAGAGGTTGACTACACTTAAAATTCTCACCCGTAGTCAAGCTAGCGACAATCGAACTGCTCTAGGATCAGTAGTAGTGGATAATCAAGATTCACAGATGGATGTGAAAATTGTATTTTGGCTGGTGATCTAGATGAAGAAATATTTATGAAGCAACTCTAAGATTGAGGTTAACGGGAAAAGAAAGCTAGTCTACAAACCGTAAGAAATTGTATGGCTCGGGCGCCTCCAAGGCAAAATGAACATTATCTTTGATAACTTTATGAGAAGGATGAAGTTTTTGAGTTGTGAGACTAATCACTGTTGTTAGATGAGGAGGTTCGAAAAGACTATGTTATTCTACTCCTTTATGTAAATGATATGTTGATAGTAGGGGAGCCGATTTGCAAGATTAACATGTCAAAGAAAGAGTTACCGCTTGATTTTGCGACTAGCGAAGTCAAGCAAATTAAGGGATTTGTAATAATCGCAGATCGTGATTCTCTAAGATCGACACAAGAACACAATCGCTAAGGTGATCAAGAGGTTCAACATGTTGATGCAAACCGGTTAGTACTCCGCTAATCGCCATTTTCACTATCTCGTAGAACAATCACCCGGCATCGATGAATTAAGTGTATACGGATATGTGCCTTATGCTTTTGCATTAGGTAGCCTTATGTATGCAATGGTGCACTAGACCTCATATTGTACATGTTGTGGGAGTTGTTAGTAGATACATGACAAACCCAGGGAGAGAACATCGGTGCTCGTAGAAGGATCTTGAGATATCTAAATGGTAGCACAAATGTTTCCGCAGATCCGAGTCAAATGGGATATGTCGAGTCGACAATCCTGGTGATGTCGATAGTAGGAAATCTACTAGTGGATATGTATTCACATTTGGAGGTACTACAATAAGTGGAGATCTAAGTTTCAACCAATAGTAGTATCAGTTTAGTCGCTGCCGAAGTATGTCATACGGTCAAGTTTACGAAAGACGATATGGTTGCAAACTTTTCTTAAGGAGTTGAATCTTAAGCATGGTAGAAATACGTTGTACTGTGATACTCAAAGTGCTATTTATCTGGAAAAAAAAATCATGTGTTTCCTACTAGGACCAAGCATATAGGAATGAGGTACCATTTTATATGTTCACTATCGAGAACGGAGTTCTAAAGTCGGTAAGATTCCGTGAGACGTAAATCCAACGGATATGTTTTTCTACGAAGGTGGTAAAGACGGAGAAATCAAGGGGCGATTCAGCTCTTTGGAATAATCAAGAGGTCACGCAGTATCAATTTGAAGGGGATGTCATAATGGCGCTTGAAGATGGTGATTTAAAATATGTCTTCGCTGAGATATCTATATGTTAAGCCATATTTTTTGGCTATCCAGTTGAAGTTCGAGCAACTTCGGGACTTGGTCGGGAGCAGTCTAAGTCCCTACCTCGGGCACTTTGGAGTCCAGAGAAAATTAGGTAGAAGATAGGGACTTGCCTGGTCCCGATCTTGCTTCCGACGCGGGTTCGGAGACCTAATTCAAGCGGCGTTTTCGAACTTAAGGCCTAGGAATAATCTAGCTAGGGTAGATGTTTTCCTATATATAGAGATATGTTCTCTATGAGTTTGATATCATAAACATAAGCATCTTAAACAATTTTTGAGAGAATATTATCAACTATCATCAATATCGAGGCTTTGTAATTGAGAATACTAAGTTATAATGTATTACTCAATTAAATATTCTATATTGATAGGTTATTGTAAAAGCTTCCTCAGATGAAATGGATTTCCTCCTAGAGAAGCAATAGGACATACCTTTCACATTGAGGGGGAACGTGTATAAAATCTGTGTGTTTTTTATTTTTCGCATGTACTTTTGTCGTTATTTATTATTTGCTCAGGTTTGGAGATTGAAATTAGGCCTTTAATCCCAACATATCCGGGGTTAGCGAGCGTAGGAAAATACGTGGTAAGAGGGTATCTCAACCTCTTTATATTTTGCAACCGAAGAAGGTTCGACTAAACATCTAATATCAATGGATCGACTGCTGGGAGGTCAAGGCCGTTAAAATGGGCAGGATTCATTGATGACCAATTAAGTCATTGAGGATTTTCAAGGCACCTGGTGTTAAGATTAAGAAAGTTTGACAGCGTAGAAAGAACATGTCATTGATTTGAATGTGGGAAAAGTCCAATAAGGCAACGGTTTTGGTTATGTCTCTTCTCGATAGCCAAGTTGGTGACATATTCAAGGATGTTCTTGATCAGCGGTTAAGACAATCAAGCTGGGTTCGTATTCAACGGGAGTTCGGTGATAATGAACCTGTGGTACCGGCCAGCCTACAATTGTGGAGAAGACAAGATGCTAAAATGTATTCAAGTGGGAGATTGTTGATGTGTAGCCATTTTTTAGACACTTATCGTGACCTCGCGGGTCACGGAGTCAATTGAAACTCTCGCCGGTAATCTCCATCGCGCGAGCCGCGATGAACGCCACGATGGCGAGTCCGTAAACGGAAAATTTTAGGTGGTTTTAGCCCAAGAAAAGACCTAACCTTGCTAGGTTTGTTTACCTATAAATAAATAGCTATTTACTATGAGTTTATTATCACTTAAATATTAGAATCATAGAGAAATAATAAGTAAGAAATTTCATGAGGTTTGTAATTAGAGTTTTCAATCTATGCTAAAATATCTAATCGGTAGATCACATAATGTGGTTCTAAGTTTTGTAAATACCTTCCCTGCTATTAGTGGATCTCGCATCGCATCAAGAGAGTTTCATATCGGTGGTGAACCAAGGTAAATTCGCGGTCGCTTATTGCTTTATCTTTCTGCTTGTCATATCTCGAATTAGTATGATTATTTATCCGAAGTAGATTATCATCCCTGGTCAATCGATTATTACATTAATTTCCAGAAACCACGAATAGTCTAGTAATAATATAGGATTCCCCGATACGTACATTAATCGCTGATATACTCTATGGGTACCTTTTTTAGCATAACCAGTTAATAGATCCTCTGAAATTCATTTGTCCAATAAGTGTTTATAGCATTCTAAGGACATAAGAAAATTGTTTCTCTTCTACATTATTTCAATGAATGGAAGTACATATTTATACACTAACTACTATACATGATTAGCTTAAAGATGGAAAGAATAAATAATTGATAGTTATACAATAACCTAACAACTATAATATTAAATACAAATCCTATATACGATAGCTATATTCAACACCGTCCTTCAAGATGTACGATAGATGTTGATAAGTCCGAGCTTGCCTAATAAATTGCTGAATTGTTTCTCCGAAAGTCCTTTGGCGAGAATATCTACCAGTTGTCCAGTAGGCACATATTTAATTTTGATGATGTTCCCTTTAATTTTTTCTTTGATAAAGTGTTTGTTCATTTCTACATGTTTGGTGCGATCATGCTGAACCGAATCGCGTGCTATGTTAATTATTGATTGATTATCACATTAGTGTGGATTGGATCATCAAATGGTATCTTCAGTTCCTTGTACAGTCTTTTAACCAAATGACTTCACATACTCCAGGAGTAGCTTTGTATTTTGGTTATGCACTGCTTTTGGCTACTACGTTGTGTTTCTTCCTCCGTCATGTGATTAAATTCCCCCATTCCATGGTGTAATATTCTGATGTTGATTTGATGTCATCAATCAATCATGTGCAATTTGTATCTAAATATACCTTATTATTTTGTCCACAGATTTCTTAAACACTAGACTTTTACCCGGTGCACCTTTCAAGTATGTTAGTAGCTTGTAGACAACATCAAGGTGTCCTTGACATGGATCATGGATATAGTGGCTAAGGAGAGTGACTGCAATTGTGATGAATCGTCTCATGTCTGAGAGAAATATATTAGTTTTCCTACTAACTGTGTTAGTGCATGAAGATTGGTCAAGTATTTCGCGAAATCATACCAACTGTCTTTAGTAGTTGGTTGCTATAGCTCGAGAATGATGTAGACATTTCGAATAGCTTTTGTTTCCTTTTATGAAAAAGATCTCAAGAGATATGTTTATTAATTTTATTGAAAAAGGAAGCCTTTTCGACCTCAAGTTAGAAGATTCTCTCTCACACAAATTGCTCAAGAAGAAAGAGCATCGAGCGCTTTTAATTATTTTCAAGATGGAAAGTTTTGTTTATAGAGTTATTACCATAAAATTGGATGTGCCTAACGTATAAGGACCTCATATTCGCATCTAGTCGACTACTAGAAATGCACTCCATACATTGTTCTCGCATCGTTTTGGCGAGGAAAAACACTTTTGAGAGTTTATTCTGTGTTTGTAGGTCGAATGTACGGAGTTACTCTATAAACTCTTTATTTAGAATTGTAATTAATTATTATTAATACTGCTACAACAGCCTTGCTTGTTATTGTTTAATAAAGATAAAGGGCCATATTCTAGGAGAAAGTACCGCACAGGAAAAGCCCAACAATTAAAAGGGCAAAAGAACTAGTGCGGTAGCGGTATCGATGGCTCATGCTTCACCAAGAAGAAAGGTGATGATGGTCTCGTGTTTAATCCCATGCCCATTAGATTTTACCATTACGTCGACACCACCCATGAAGCTATTTCCAAGCAAGACAACCCATAATTCATATAATTTCTATTTAATATGTGGGTCGACACTAATGTTCGAGAACTCGACAACCCTAAACCTAGAAATTCGAGCAACGGTATTTAATGATGTTGGAGGCATGTAGTCCATGATGAAATTCATACGTATAGTTGGTGTTATCGAGAACTAATTGCTCCAATTGTCAATGAATAATAAGCGACTTCTTCGTGTGTGGATATCGCTGGATCTATCAGAGCACCATGCTATTCCAAGTGCCGACTGATGGGTAAGACTCTTGTGCCTTCTAATATGTCCACACACGGGTGGGATGTTGGTAGTAGTGTTGATAACCATGAATAAGTGATGGAATGTTATGTCATTTACACTGCGACCGACGCTAGTAAAACAAACTGTGTTGTTGAAAACTTGACGAGGTCATGATCCAAGTGTTAAGAACACTATGAACGAGTTGAAGGAGAATGCTCCCACAGGGGGAGTTGAAAATAGACCAACTGTCATTGACACTGGCAATGACACTGAGAATGTTACTCTAAGTGTTAGGGACACGTTTATGGAGGAAGATACGTGTATGGAGTCGATGGATATACTAAGTGCTGCTGGCACTGATGGTTTGAGTGATGGAAGAGAGGTTGTGACACCAAGTGCCACATTGGTGTCATGATGATGACCTGCCGTGTTAGTAACCAATCATAAGTGGCCATTACACTCGAATGCTAAAGAAAACGAGATTTGCCGGTGAATGCTGGGTCAAGAAAAGACGGTCAAAAGAAAAAGGAAGCACAAGAAAGGTGCTGATGGCGAAGCTTCTCGGTTTGGCAGTTACATTTAGCAAGGAAGAACGTGTTGCCAACAGAGCTAGGAGGGCAAGAAAAAGCTAGGCACTGGCAGCGTCATAGGATTTACGAGGGAAGTTGTTTATGAGCATGTTCCAAAATGTCAATTTCTAAGAAATGGCTTCCCTGAACTAGAAGAAAGAGATAATGTCAAGAGGTCGAAAGCGTAGGTCTTAAGGAGAAGACGGGCTTCATAATCATAAGAGGAGAAGGTCATGGCAAGCTCAAGATAACAAGAATAGTCCGTAGTTGAAAACAAAAGCGATTCCTAAGAATGTCATATGTTTCACCGAAAATGTTGCCCCTCGACTCGACAAGAGGAGGCCAAGTGGAAATTTAGGCTAGTAGAAGGATTGTCATTGAAAGCATGTAAATTCGAGGTACACATGGTGACCAAGGATGCAAGAGTTAAGCCAATTATCGAATCGCTTGGTCCTTACTTTCCAAGTCAGGTGAACATTCACAATATGACATGATATTTGACGAGTCCGAAGTGTCCACTCAAAAGGTAACACTTCAAACTCGCATCAGAATTCTCTCTCCTAGTATTATCAATGACATATGATCAGCAACGCAGCAGGCCCAAATTAATATGTAATAGTTTTTCAGGGATCTTTATATAATTTTCGCCTAGGGAGATGTTTGTTATGTTGTCACCGACGACACAAACTATAATTGAAACCGCATTTGATGGAATGAATCATGAAAAATGTCTATGCTTCTCTCTATATTTTCTCTTTCTCTCTCCTAAGTTCTTTCTTCCTCCTACTTTCTCTCTCATATAATTGAAACCGCATTTGCCATCTCTTATAATGGAGGTTCAAGCAATAAGTAATTTGCCTAAGGTCATTTTGAGCAACTTCCGGACCTTTCATGGAATGATTTCCTCATTGCTCTCTATGCTAGATTTGATGATCTCCAACCTAGTAGCTATATAGACAAATTCCGAGGAATTAGCGGATCCTTATGCGAGTGGCTCAAGTGGCCGATAATAAAATTGTTGTTCAAATGTTCAAACCCATATCTCTTTCTGAGGCTTTTGAGTTGTCTCTACAACAAGAGCACCAACTTTCCCTGCTCCATACCCAATTCAAACCATCACCTCGTGATCCGCTTACATCCACCTTCACGCACACCTACCCCCAACGCACCCTCATACTTTCCCGCTAACAACCTCAAACCCACTCATATACCACCCCCACCCACTTTCTTAACCCAACCCAAACCCCCTGTTTCCACCCCCTCAAAGACGCCTACTCACTGCAGCCCAAATGCTAGATGTAATAGCATCATATGAGCACATGACCGTGAGCACCATTGCCGACTATCCTATACTCTTCCCTCATCCGCCATTACAAATATATAAAAGTTATGAGCCGCCTTCTACAGCGGCGACATGCTTGGCCCCGACTTCTCCCTCAAACCAAGATCCTCGGCATCTACTAACTCGGCCATGAGGGCCATTTAGGCATTAATGCTCATACCTTAACGCCTAAGTCCATATTTTAACGGTACAAGATCGACAACCAACCTCGGCCACCTCATGCCCCTCGCTTGTCGCCAGCAACCTACCCACACACATCCCCCCCGGCCAAGCTAACCTTTTACCTATACCACCAGCCTTGAACCTTACATATTCATGGATTTTATCGGTGGCCTTCCAAATCAATGGCAAAGGATACTATCTCGCCAGGGCTTCCATCAGCCTTACCAAATCCGCCCATTTCATTAGCCTATCTCATCTTCATAGCCCATACAATCGCCAAAGTGTTTCTCAACCAACTCTAAAAACTCCATGTTTACCACACTCAACACACTGATCAGACAAAATGATCTTTAGTGCCTTGGGAAAGACCTTTTCCATTTGTCGGACACTACACTCAACCTTTCAACCTCATATCATCCCAAACAAATGGCTAAACCGAACGCCTAATAGATGCTTAGAGTTCATCTCCGCTCTATGACCCTGGTCATGCCGTGAATGGAACCAACGGCTGACTCACACATCGTATAACACCACCCATCACCAAAGCCTAAACACTAAGCACTTCGGATATCCACCAAAACTCCTCACCGCAAGTTCTTACCTGCATCTTTCTCTACCTCCGATGTCATGGGTTGGTCCAATCAGAACCCAAATGTCGCAACACCTCAAGGAAAATTCCATATTGCTCAAAATCGAATGAAACAATACGCCTCCATCCATACGTGTACAAACTTCTTTCCACTACAATACGGCTGGCCTCCAAAGTATTACGGGCTCTTTCAAGGTTCTCGAACGCATCGGGAGGGTCATCGCCAACAAGCAACGGAATCAAAGAGATTCATGATATTGCCAAAAAGAAATTAGACACAATATGATTTTTTCCCCCCAAATTTTCCTCCAATTGACCCTATATCAGAAACTTCAAAAACACCCTGGGCTTGGCATTTTGCCAAAGGCTACCATCAACGTGTGACTATCGAGGTCCCTCAAGTCTTGATTCTGGCAAGGCCCCATACAACCACGAAGACTCTTTATTAAAAATTTTTCCTAATTTCGAGGACAAGGAAAACTGCAGGGATAAAATTTACGCCCAAATTAATATGTAATAGTTTTTCGTATCTTTTATAATTTTCGCCTAGAGCATGTTTGTTATATTGTCACCTGATGACAAACTACATAATTCTAACCGTATTTGCTAAAATGAATCATGAAAAATGGCTATGCTTCTCTCTATGTTTTCTCTTTCTCTCTCCTAAGTTCTTTCTTCCTCCTACTCTCTTCCCCTTCCCCAAGTTCTTCTGTTTCTGGTTCCTAGTTCATTTCTCAACAATTTGGTTACAGGTGTGAATTATCTTGTGAACATACAAGGTAGTCCATTACAAAATGGAGGAAAAACAGGGGCTAAACTGCAGCTTTCTGAGATAGCCAAAGTGTTAACCGTGCGGTCATGGACACTTGGCCCGACAAATAACAAATACCCTATCCAACCGAGCAAGACGCCAGACCGCATAAAGCAGGGTCATTAAACGGGTTCCCACTACCCACACTACAAGTGTGTCTCAAACCTCGCCGAGTGTTGTATATGATGTGCACCGGGCCCGTCAACGACAAATTCATCTGAGCAAGCAGCTTAAACATGTCTAAATATCATGTCACCTTAAACTTATCAGATATCCAAGTCTATTATGCACCATCATTGAATCTCAACAACCCCGACATCCTTACTATCATGACGAAGAAGCCTTCTGTAATATTACTATCGCCCCCAAGTTACCATCGGGAACACACAAGGTCGAAGATTCCCCTGTAGCTTAAATTGGAACAAGCGGGTACAAGATGACGAGACCGCCGATTCATCGTGACGTAAATCACACTTACATGGTGCGATCCAATCTAGATTAGCTCGAAAATCGATGTCGAGGCACATCTTAGAGCTGGCCTGGAGACTTTAATCCGCTTGTCGGGTCCAAATTACATACAGCCGGCCTTCCAGAATAATAATATTTATATGGTCACAGGTGCCATTTATTTAATATTTTTGGGACAAATAGGGGGAGATGTCCGGATGGAGAACCCTATGGTGGAGTTTTATGTATTTTTATTGGATGTCTTGGTGGTGTTAGCTATAGTATTAGCTACTTTTATTTTGGAACTTATTTAGCCATTTGTCGTTAACTCTTGTACTGACATTTGGTTCATGTTTGTGTTTTGTCTATTTTGGTTTTATTTGCGATTTTATATGCTATCTCTCTATACTTGCAGTTATATACTCTATAATATGTCGTGTGAGGTTCTCAAGTTATTTGTCGCGAAAAACTTACCCAAAGGGGAGTTCGTTAGTGTACTGAGATTAGTAAAAGATTACAAGTCATACCAACCGCTCTTAGCGCTTGGTTGCCACAAATGAGAATCCATTTAGACATTTCGAATAGCTTTTGTTTCCTTTTATGAAAAAGATCTCGAGAGATATGTTTATTAATTTTATTGAAAAGGAAGTTGTTGGACCTAAGTTTGGAAGATTCTCACGGCTCGCTTCGCTAAGAAAAGATCGAGTGCTTTAATTATTTTCAAGATGGAAAGTTTTGTTTATGGGAGTTATTACCATAAACTCGATGTACTTGCTAACTATATAATGACCTCATATGCGTACCTAGTCGACTAATACTAGAATACATGCATACATCAAGCCTGATTTTTCTTAAGTAGAAAACACTTTGAGAGTTTATTCTTGTGTTTGTAGTCCTAATGTACGGAGTTTACCTATAAAAACTCCTTCTAATTGTACCATTATTGTTAACACTGCTACAACAATCTTGTTTGTTGTTGTTTACCAACATAGTAAATCTACCGGGATAGTAAAGGTGACACGCAAAGATAGGTGTTCAAGTCATGGGACCTAAACTTATTCAAACAGATAAGAAAGAGAATACGGTGTGTAAGAACGGAAGCATTCGTATAAGTCTTTGTTTCTAATTTAATTCAGCCGAATCCTTCAACGTGGCCTTCTTGTTCCCCTGCATTCAGCCATACCGTGACGAACTAGGTTATCATTTGTCTTATTTACTTTATTGTCCTTTACTTTATTTCGTTTGTTACGCAGTGAGTAATGAAGTGTTATTAATGCTTGTACGAACAACCTGAAGGCTGGCGAACGACATACTTTTTCTCAAACCGGCTAGTACGCCGCTCTATCGACGGGGCCCTTGAACACGCGAAGTTTATTTCGAAGTTTCACTGGAGTAATGTTTGCTTTGCAATGCAACATTCCTTTTTTTTTTAGTAGATCTAAAATATACTTCCTTTGTAATATTGATATTCTTGTTTATACGAGTAATTTCCATTCCTAAAAAATATTTCATCATTTCCAAGTCTTTGAACTCAAATTCTTTAGCGAGATGTCTCTTCATATTTTTTATTTGTGATGTATCATTACTTGTAACAATAATATCGTCAAAATAAACAATCAAAATTGTTATTTTCCACTCATCTATTTTTGTTTTAACCAATTTTATTTTTAACCAATTTTTATTCTCACTAATATTTTTGTTTTTTGCTATTTAATAAATAGAAAATAGCCAGATCATTTCCTCGAGCCAAAAAAAACTGTATTGAGCAGCTGAAAAAAATGCTAAATTTTTTATAAATACTTCAAAGTGACGCGACTATTAGTAATCATTGCTAAATCCCATTAAATGTTTATTTGCCCCAAAGCAGATTAAAAAACCATTGAACATACTACAGCCCTGGTGGCGAAGAGTCCACATCGACTGCCAAACCTTCCCGTGGATGTGTGCTAAATTATGAGAGAAAATGAAATAATGTGATGTGACAGGGAGAGAATGCAAAATATTGCCTATTGCTGCCGGAGGGGATGGTTTCTACCTCGCCACCAATTGACCACCATTGTCAACATCAAACTCATCTGCCACCATACTAATAATTTGAATTTTTCATCAGAATTATTTTGTAAAACCTACATTCATATTAGTCAAATCATCAAAAGCTACAACTCAATGTAACTAAAAGCATATTTGAACTTCCCAAGTTCCAACCAGACTTGACGGAAATTTTTGGCAATATTTATCTTAATTTTTGTTCATCTCTTTAGCTTCAAAATTACTTCCTCCATTTCAAAAAGATGATCCTAATTTAAATTTTGATGGTTGAAATTTTATTTTATTCAAATTAAATTTATGTGTATCAAGTGTACAAATTTTGTTAATTTTGATCAATGAGATCAAACTACACATTAGGGTGGAGGTTGTACATTAAGTGAGGAGTAGTTTATAATGCTTTTAATTTAGTTATATCCAATATTTATTAGTTTACAGCTTGTTCGTGTATGCAATAGTCCTCATATGCTCTAGAAAATGTTGTCAGACTAAAATTGAATACCCAATTTTTTGTGGAAATGAATTCGATAGTATATGTAATATATGCTGGAAAAATGCACCCGTTATCGCTAAAAGATTGACCAGTTTATTTTTCGATTGTCAAAACTAACAAAGTTCGAGATTTAAATAACACACATATTTAATTTGAATCAAAATTGTAGTGCACTACGTTGAAAGTCAATATTTTTTACTTATTTTCACCAAATGTAGCATATACGAAAAATTAAACTTTGAAAATACAACCATGAAAATTTGAAACTTGTTTCAACCATGAAAATTTGAAACTTGACAACCGTTTGGGATGGAGGTAGAACTTACTTAAATGTTTGGAAATGGAGTTAATATATTATGATTGGTTTTTATTTTAATGGTTTTGATCTTATAATGTAAATCAGAATTCGATCTTGTTCATGAATCATGATCATAATATTTTATGATCTGGCAAAGAATTTCAAAACCTATGTTGATATATATTGCGCTTGTTTAAATAATTTTTAGTAATCATTGTATTAACTAATTGCAGTTACCTCAGCCGAAGAAGTTTTCAATGGTTTCATTAGGTGATATCATTTGGGATTGGTAATGGAGGAAGAAGAAGATTGGATCAAAGGGGGTTGGACTAAATGATAGCCATTTACGAGTAATCCTTTCGATTTTGTGAATTCTATAATTGATTTTCTCTATCGTGTTGTTGATTTGTCGATTAATTAAGCCTTATCCATCATTCTTAAGTTTCTTAGTAAACTGTAACTTAGTTCATATTTAGACTCCAGATTAGTCCAAGAATGGTTTATTATTATGCTCCTTTTCATGTTTACTGAGTCTTCTGACTCTTCTCTATTCATAATTGATAAAATATTTAGTAGTCAACTTCATATATTGACTTATATTAATTCTACAGTCCAACAAATGATGTCAATAGCCCTTTTTTTTCATTTGATGTAGGACACGATTAGATTTGCGATGGTTCTATACATAGATACACATTCATTTTACTATAGTGATCATAGAGAATATGGTACTACCTTTATGTTTAAAATATCGTCAAGTTTGTTTTTTGATGTTAAAATTAACAAACTTTGCTTTCTTAATTATCACGCTACTTTGATTTCAATCAAAATTGTAATGTTAATCATAAAGTAGGTTGAAAACACTAAATTTTGATATACTTTTTTCCAAATATTATACAACATATTAAAAAAATATTTGAGTTTAAAATTTAAAAAACGAACTCATTAAAATTTGAACTTTGACGATATTTTTAGGATGGCGGGGGGTGTATATATTAGCTTATATAGGTTGTTTATATGTAGTAGTAAAAAATACGGAGTATTCAACTCTTTCTGGCCTTGCAATTGATGTAGATGATTGGTCCCTGGAAAATTCACTCTAAAAAATGGATAGATTGTCTTTTGTTCTAAATTGTTCTCTTTTACTTGTTGTTTTGTGCTGTGCTGAAATCGCGGTTGCAATTGATTCGTTGAACGCATCAATATCTGTAACGCATAACGAGCCATTAATTTCTGCACAGGAGAACTTCCAGCTTGGTTTCTTCAATACTGGATCTTCCACAAGGTCCTATTTAGGTATTTGGTACAATGTATACCCTACTCAGATTGTATGGGTTGCTAACAGAGACAGTCCTCTCAATGACACAACAGGTGTTCTCACCATTCAAAACGATGGGAATTTAATTCTGCTAGCTGATTTGAAAAGGATTGTCTGGTCTACCAATATCCAGAATCCAGGATCCGGAACTGTTTCAGCTCAGCTTTTGGACACCGGGAATCTTGTTTTGAAAGAGAACAATAAAGGAACTGTTCTTTGGCAAAGCTTTGATCATCCGTCGCACGCTATAATAGCTGGCATGAAGCTTGGGCGGGATTTGAGAATTGCTCTGGATCGAAATCTTACTTCTTGGAAGAACACAGATGATCCTGCTCCAGGAGAATATACCTATGGTATTGGTCTCCACGGATTGCCACAAATAGTAATCTGGAAAGGTTCATCCATACAATACCGGAGTGGGCCGTGGAATGGAGTGAACTTTGGGGGAACAGTTATGGACAATAACTTCCCTTTCACAACAAAGGTTGTGGTTAATTTTGAAGAAGTGGACTACAATTATCAGATGCGCAACAATTCATCTTCTTTAGTTTCAGTTCTAACCAATAATGGTGACCTGAAGAATCTTTTGTGGGATAACAATGAAAACAATTGGACAATCTATTCTCGAACTCCCCAGGGCCCATGCGATAATTACGGGTATTGTGGCCCCAATGCTATTTGTTCTATAAGTGGTGCTCCCCAACTTTGCAGCTGCATGACTGGATATCAGCCAAAATCTCCACAGCAATGGGATATTGGTGTATGGTCTGGCGGATGTGTACCAGAAAGGCAGTTGAATTGTTCAGAAATGCAAGACTTCGAAGAAATAGAGGGAGTGAAAATGCCTGATTTTGTGCAGTATCGGATGAATCTTAGTATGACTCTGGAGGAATGTAAAGCTGCATGCAGAAATAATTGTTCTTGCACTGCTTATGCTAATGCGTATGCTTCTGGACCGTCACATGGATGTTTGCTCTGGTTTGGAGACCTTATCGACATTGGGCCTATTATCATTTACTCAGATCAGAAACTCTTTCTTCGGGTCTCAGCTTCAGACTCAGGTAGCTATAATTGTGAACAGCAAGATATATAGATATAACTTAATTTCTTATTTCCAAGGCATTTAAAGTTAACTTGTCGGTTTCAGAATCAGAAGCATAAGACAATAATTATATCGATCACAATTGCTGCATCAGTTTGTCTTCTTGCAGTTGTGCTGTTTTTCAGTTGGAGGAGGAAAACACGGCACAAAGGCAAGATTCTATTGTCTTAAACTATCTGATCAATGTTTTTGGTGGATGCCAAGATTCTATTGTATTAAACTATCTGATCAATGTTTTTGGAGGATGCTAAAAAGTACGAAGTAGTAGGTTTTTGCCCATTCCTGATGAGTTCTTTATATATTACTCAAGTCAACTGTCAAACAAATGGTGACTTGATCTAATAAAAACAATTCTAATAAAAAATCAGAACTCTGAATTGTAGTTTATAAATAATTTAGAATTCACTAAGTGCCTTTGAAATTATAAATTGTTAATCTAATTTCAGTAATTCTGTCAGATGCATGACATTTTAATGAATCATAGAGTATATTTTCTGAATCATAGCATACTTCCCAAAGAAACTCATTTTCTCTGGTATTTGCTTTGTTGAACAATAGGTGGGCAGCAGGGCAGTGAGGTAACGGAGAAGGAAAATCTAGAGTTACCTTTGTTTAACATAGTCACTGTTACAAAAGCAACTCAATCTTTTTCTAAGGCAAACAAGATTGGCGAGGGTGGTTTTGGGCCAGTCTATAAGGTAATTAGTTTTTCAAGAAAAACTAAAATGAACAAAGAGACTGGCAAGTTAGCTAACAATGATCATTTGAAATCTCAGGGACAACTTCAAACTGGACAAGAGATAGCGGTCAAGCGACTGGCAGAAAGTTCTTTTCAAGGTCTCGATGAGTTCAAAAATGAGGTCCTCTTGATTGCGAAACTTCAACATCGTAATCTAGTAAGGCTTCTTGGATGCTGCATCCATGCAGAAGAAAGAATGCTAATATATGAGTACATGCCTAGTGGAAGCTTGGATTCATATATATTTGGTTTGTTCTTAACCTCCCATAATAATATACAATACTGTTAATGAAAATGACGGCCTATTATTATCACATCATGTCAAAGATACACTTGTTAATCTTTTGGAAACATTGGACTTTTGAAGGTGGTTCTAATCATACTAGGAGACTACTTGTATGGAGGAGGCGTTATTCTATAATTATTGGGATATCTAGAGGGCTGCTTTATCTTCATCGAGATTCAAGGTTAAGAATTATTCATCGGGATCTCAAGGCTAGTAATGTGCTGCTAGACAGTGAGATGATTCCAAAAATTTCAGATTTTGGCATGGCTCGAGCCTTTGGAGAAGAGCAACTTATAACAAAGACCCTAAGAGTAGTTGGAACCTTGTAAGTATGCGCCTATAATAACTTTGATATGTACTACACATTTCTACGCTGATCTGATTAGCTTATTTAGTGAACTTCACAATGTTCTGCAGTGGTTATATGGCTCCAGAATATGTGATGGATGGTATCTATTCTATGAAATCTGATGTCTTTAGCTTCGGGGTATTAGTCTTAGAAATAGTGAGTGGGAGACGGAACAGTCAATTCCGCCATCCAGACCATGATTTCAATCTCATCGGGCATGTACGTTGTTAGTTGCTACTCGTGTAAATACTGAACTGATGTTTTCATTATCACCATGGTCCTGATATAGTTTCCATAACACAGGCCTGGCAACTATGGGTTGAAGGAAGGGCACCCGAGCTAATCGATCCATTGATGAAAGATTTTCCGGTGTCTGAAGTGCTAAAGTGTATACAAGTAGGTCTATTGTGCGTGCAGCTACGCCCTGAAGACCGGCCAGAGATGTCGCGTGTGCTCGTGATGTTGGACAGTGAAATTGTAGTATTACCGCGACCTACTCGTCCAGCGTTTTCGTCGGAGAGGTTCTTTGAAGAAATTGATCCACTGTTAGAAGGATTGTGGACACCGGCCGAGTGTACAGAAATAACCATAAATGGTCGCTAAAGAGTCATGATTGTCTCGTATTTACACTCATTGATTTCGATTAAATATGATCGTTAAGACTTTTTAAATTTGAAATTGAAATATTTCAGTTCTTTAGAATCAAATTGTGCTGTCTACGATTCTTATCTATTGTGAAGTAGTGTAGTAGATATGGCAATTTGAACCCTAACCCCCTATAAAGTTTTTTATGAATAGCTGTAAACTTAAATTGTGCTAATACCTCCTTATAAATTTTTAAATCAATCATCATACCCTCTTGCCATTAACTAACAGTTAAATATTACTAACGAAATGAGAAAAATCTTAATTGCCTAAAGTCTTGATTTTTCGATAAATTTATTGGCAGATCTGTATAATCGACTCCATTCAACTGTAACAAGTATATTGACATGTCTATATAATTTTGTTGATTAGAACTCCGTAGTAATCTAGATTACTCCATACTAAATATTCCCTTCATTCTCTTGAAAAAGATTATTTATTTTAAACAACGATCAAAATTATTAAATTTTTTTTACAAATTTAATTGACACTCATAATTTTAATTAAATTTCTTGTTAATAGCAAAATGTATTAAAATGTTACAATTCGATATATACCAAAATAGTTGAGTTGAAAATATGTTATTGAAATATATATATATATATTATACATACTAAAATTAATTCTAAACTAAATAATCTTCATATACAAAAAAATTTGCCAAATTTATTAATGAATTGATATATATGGTTGTGTTAGGTCTTATAAAAATTATATAGATAATAGATACTAATTTTAATTTATACAAAAATCAAGACTTGAGGCAATTAAAATTTTTATAATTTTCTACTTATTACCCAAATACTAGCATATCTCACATAAAATATATGACTTGAGACAATTTAAAAAATTGGAATATTTTGATGTAAAATTATGTCTTTTATCATTTCGTTAGTAATATTTAATCGTTAGTTAACAGCAAGGGGGTATGGTGGTTAATTTATAAGCTTATAAGGGGGGGTATTAGCACTCTTTAAGTTTACCGGGGATATGGTATTCATAAAAAACTATATATGGGGATATGGTGGTTGATTTATAAGTTTATAGGGGGTATTAGCACCCTTAAAGTTTACAGGGAATATGATGGTCATAAAAAACTTTATAGGGGGTGTTGTGCAAATTGTCCTTAGTAGATAGTGTTTATACTATTTGGAAATAATGTTATTATAAGGATAAAGTTACATACTATTTGATATTGATGATGATTTTCATATGTTTAATTTATTGTAAAATATTCCATAATAGATAATTTGTGTACTTCACTCCTGAGTCTATTCTTATCTGTGAGTGTGGTGCACGTGGATATAAGTGGGGGATGATTAAGTTATCGGATTCTTCACGAATGTTTCACATTACACAACAACGAATCAATGGTGGAAGAACGAAGTTGGACACACACTAGAGAGAGCACAAAAATATGAAGGGTGAGCTTTTAAATAAAGTTTTAAAACAACAGTTAAGAACATGTGTTATTAATGACCATTATTGTTAAGTAATTATTCCCTCCATCTTTAAAATATCTTTAAAATATTATTTAATTTAAAATTTTGAAATGTTGTACATTTTTAGTGACATATATAGTATTTTTAACCTATTCTATTATGAAAATATCTTTTTTATGTAAATTAAAGTTGTATCAATTCAGACGACACAATTTGTGAATTTCAATAATTGAAAAATAAATCTAATGGTTTTTTTTTGAATGAAATGAAAATATCTTTTTATAGGTGCATATTCGAAGTCTTTTTCATAGTACTCCGTATTAGTTCAATCTTCAATCTTCGTTCAATCTTCAATCTTCAATCTTCGTTCAATCTTCAATATTCTAAGTAAACCGTATTTAAAAAATCAAATATCCATATAGAGAATATACCAAGCCATAATCGTTAGCAATTAAGTGGGTAGAAAGTGTCAGTTTTGTCAACTCAGACAAATCAGGTACTAGACCAGTACGAAAGGAATAGATATCAGTCAAATAAAAATATCAAACAAAATAAACAAAGTTTGAACAATTTACATTTGAAGATTGAAACTCCGTATTACTTAAATAACTTGGATGTTTTTTTACAAAGTTGAACAATTTACACTTCAAAAAAAACTCCGTATTAATCATTGATGTGCTAATACACTCAAATCTCCATAAACAAGATATTTTAATTGAATATTTTCTTATAGACATGAAAATCTCAATTACAAGCCTCTCATATAAACTCTCTTCAATCTCTCATGAATTCTCTATATTTTGATCCTCACCTTTGAGGTGGTGTTTCCACATACATAAAAGATTCATAACACTCATATATATAGGGTCGCAAAGATCCCACCCTATGTCTGTCTAAACCTAAACCGACAGTAAAATCTCAGCCAAAAGTGCCTCAAAACGGCCTCAAATAGGTCATCCTGGAAGGCCGAGCAGTGGTCGGGACCAAAGTCCCTACCCCGGCCCCTAAAAACACCGCCTTGTTTATTCCCCGAGGTCGGGATCCCGCCGGACCACTGTTCCGATCTCATCCCCGAAGTCCCTTGAATTTAAATTTCCTTCAACAATCTCCCACTTCGAGACAAATTCGATCACCGCCTTCTCAAACTTCAATTCGTAGTACTTTACTCCGAGTTCATCATCCTCTAACTCCCATTGAAGTCCCTAACTTTAATGTATTTTTCACCAATCCCAAAAACAAATCTTTGAGTGTCACTAACTTGACTATCGAAGCAGACTTAGCCAAATCCTCTTAACCCTGGCTCGTCATTAATGAATCTCTTCTTCTTCTTTCTTTATTTTCCTTGTCGGCCTAATAACCCCACTTAATCAAATTCATTAATCATTATTTCGCTTAGCTAAATCTAAGCAGGTTGGAGCCCTCTTATCTCGTCTCAAACACGCCAATAACCTGGGATGATAATCGGCAACACGCCGGTCAGACATCTCATGGTCAAGAAAATTACTATGGATATACGAAAGATAAATACAAATCCATAGTTCCAGTGATCTTTAAAGTGCATACTACATTATTCAATACAAAAATATATAATTAAATATATGATCGGTGATTTTACAACAAGCAATGAGTAAATTCCGCCTCAAAATTATTGACGCTTCAAATCTTCACAAACGTGAATTTGACTTCCCTTCAGCCTGTAATATCAATCGTATGATATCTCTAGTTAGTCCACACCGTGAGGGGTCAATCAAGAACTAATCTATGCTAGTAAAATTGAAGTGATGAACAAAACTGAAAAACCCCTTAAAATTCTGGGAGAATTTCTCGCCGGGGGGCGGTTTAGGGTTTTTGGTGAAAAGTTTTACAAAACTTACGATGAAAAAACCCTAAAGTTTGTTTTATATATAGGCCAGTTAAACAGTTCTCGATAAGCAAACTAAGTATTAGCTTGACTCAAGTAACTCCCTATTAGTCTCGTTAAGAGACTAATGAGTTGCTAGAGTCAACTATTTAATTAAGCTAATTAAATAGTAACGAAGTCAATATCAATAATCTTTCAAGTTATCGATAAATACTAAATTGATACCGAACCAATTAAATAACTATTTAATTGGATTCTATTTGTTCAATCGATATTCTACATAAAATGTAGAATTCCTTTGTAATTGAGAAATACATTTCTCAATTATATAGTTCTCTCTTTTAATTTCATACATGAAATATAATCCTCAACGCCACTCAGACATAGCGACCTTCTAGGCTCGTGATAATAGAAAACGAGTAATAATAATAATTGACCAATTACTATTATTATAACGACACGAGTAAGATCTGGAAGAATCGCCATAACCCCTTAAATTATCATGAGAACTCACACTAGTAATATACAATTACTAAGTTGAACACTAAGTTCTGATAATCACATTTTAACCCAATCGTAAAATGAATTGCTACACAATTGCCGCGAACGTGGCATAATAAATGGAACCAATTCTCATTGATTTCCAACACTCCTATTTGCCCTTGACGACATTCATAATTCCTTTATCACGCCGTATCTCTAGTCGTGAGGGCTAACCATAAGAAGCGTGTCAGTGAAACACCCACAACTTTCTTTTACTCGAGTATGAATCAATAAGCATTTATGGCGTCCCCATAAACCAATCAAGCATCAATCATATTGGTAGTTCTAGATCTTCCTCAGATATCAAGGATCGATTAAATCCCTCCCCAATATATCAACATCTATCGTTATACTTCACCGTGGTGACCCAACATATGCCGTTATAATCCCCCGCTTACAAGCGTACGCTTGGTCATAGTCAAAGTACGTAGCTTCGTATAACATGATATTATATATCGTGAGGTCTAAGAATCGACGAACCTAAAATTTAAACAACAAGTCATAGGACACGTGTGATATACATTAGGTCTTCTATGAATTGCTTCGTCATACCAGCCTCCCCAAATACCGTATCATGTACCCCACGGTATTGATCTAGTCCTCGCAGCTAACGTGATCAATCTCGATCACTCAATCAAAACACCATGTTAGTCATATGATGCTTGTCGCCTCTAACTATCGGCCTTTTGACTGAAAGCCTTTTGGCTATCCTATGTTTCTAGGCTCGAAAAGAGGTAAAATTAATGCTTCATGTTACTCTCTAGAAAACATAGACTAACCTAGGATTTAACCTTTCACTCATCGATGATACACTAAGCATGTATATTATATGTAAATTCAAACATAGTAGTCATAGCAAACAAAATATATTAAAATATAAGAAGCACAATTCAAACATTTGTTCACATAACACAATAGATACATACCGACTCCCCACTTAACTCCCACCACCGCGACATCCTGCCTAAGACTCCATGTTCGCTGCATGCTCATCATGCTTTTGCCTCGACTTAGTGGTTTAGTAAAGCGGGTCGGCTGCATTGGCCTCGCTTACTATTGATACTTTGACATCACCTCTATCAAGCATTATCTCTAATCAAAGTAGACTTTCCTCGAGGCACGCCGCTTGATTTGTGATGTGCTCTGGTTCCTTAGCTTTTTGAGCTATCGCCTCCAACATTGTCACAAAGCAACTCCACCGGTCCCTCAATGCTAGGTACCACACTGCCTCGGTCACGAACTTCTTTATCCAACATGCTCTTTGCGGCTCGCACGCCGCGACGTACTCGCATTCGTGGGTGTAATCGGCAACAAAGATCGTGCTTGGAACTCCTCCAAAGATACCGCCTCCACCGCTGAGACAAAAATACATACCCGCATCGAATCCATAGTCGCCTCGCTGCTTGAAAATCAAGGCCGTGTACCTTGTCACCGCTAATCCTCATCTCCACCATATATACCAAGAAAAGCATCTTTTAGTTCTCCTCGTATACTTCAAGATGCATCTCACCGCAATCCGCTGACTTTCACCGGATTAGCTTCGTATCTAATGTAATACACTTTGTGCATAAGACATTACCTAAAGTCTAGCTAATAAATACGGCATACACGACGGATCCTATACGAAGATAAGGTATAAGTCCTTCATCTCCGCTCATTCCTCAGACCTCAAGAATGTGGACACCGTGCTCACTGAGTCAAGTCCATGTCTCACGCGGGGGAGATTACCCTTCGAATTACTCATGAACCTTTGCGCATCTTTATTCACATATCCCCGACAAAGTTCAATCGCCTCCGGCTCGATCCCGTGGATCTTTATTCCAAGTATATATCAGGCTGCCCAAGTCCTTCATTGAGAAACATTTGCACGCCCAATCCTTGACTGAGTTTAGTAATCCCCACAAGCAGCTTCTTAATGATAGTATGTTTCATCGACATACAGACTACGAATCTATACATAACTCCCACTTACCTTCAGATACACAAGATTCTTCTTCGGTTTCGATGAAACCAAACTCTTTGATCGATTCATCAAAAACGTAGATTCCAACCGGCGTGGGGATGCCCGCTTAAGACCACAAATGGACTTTGCAACTTGCATACCTTCTTAGGTCCTTTAAAGACAAGTAAAGCCTCGGGAGGTCAGTACTACGTAAATAATATCTTCTCCTCTAAATTTCCATTCAGAAAGCGGTCTTTACATCCATTTGCCATATTTCATAGTCATGAAATGCAAAGAATGGCTAAGATTATCCTGATGGATTTGAAGATAGCCACCGGGCGAGTATTGGCCATAGTCCACCCGTGAACTTGTTTCAAACCTTTCGCTACAAGTCTAGCTTTGAAAACATCAACGCTTCCCGCCTTTATCATGTTTCTTCTTAAATACCCATTTACATTCAATAGGCGAGCCCCATTTCGTAAATCCAACAAGGACCAAACCCTCAAGCTGGGTACATAGAATCCATCTCGTATCAAGATGACAATTTGCCATATTTGTCAAGATCCTTGCTATTCATTGCTTCTTGTGCTGTTTCTCGGCTCACAATGTTCTGTGATGAAAGCCTTCACCATACCAGCCTCGTCTGTGGCGATCCCTCGTTGGATCTCCTAAGGGTCGGGTTCTTCCACAGCCTTCCCCGTGATCAAGAATCGGGTCTTCTTATGAAAGAAGGTTCTAATTTCGTGTGCCGATGCCTCTGGATTAGATGCATCGATATTGACTTCTACCAGCTTGAGCTTCATCAAGATGAACACCATTACTTTAGTCCTTCGACAGATATTCAAGGAATACTCCCCTGCTCTCGCAATGAAAGCATTTTATTCTCCCGCTCAGAAGAAGAACTTCAACCTGCTTCCCCTTGGATATCCTATTAAATAGCATTTATCAGATTTTCAAGCAAGTTTATCTTTTGTTAATCTCTCTTAACATAAGCTTCACATCCCCAAATCTTTAGAAAGTTCCAACTGAATCTTCCCAAACTACGCTCATGGGGAGTTTTTATCTCGGCCGAATTGCCGACATCTGCTTAAGGTGGCCGCTTAGAAGTGCATATCCTCAGAAATTAATCGTAGATCGATAGGGGTTTCATCATAGATCGAATCCATGTCAAGAAGGGTTCGATTTCTCCTTTCGACACGCCATTGGCCGTGGCGTTCGGCCGGAGTGAGTCAGAAACAATACCACACCTCTATGACGAAAGATTTAACTCGCGACTCAAATATTTCCACCTCTATCGCATCGAGAATCTTTTATTGTCTTGTTCAATTGGTTTTGTACTTCATTTCTTTGAACTCCTTGAATTTCTCAGTTAATTTCGCTGTTTGTGTCTCATCGTGATACACAAAAACCGCATTCATCAGAAGTCATCGCAGAATGTGAATGAAGTAGTTATAACTCCTCCTTCAGATGTTCATCGCCCACATACATCGCGCATTTATCCCCACAAACAATTGCCCTTTCATTTGCCGCCGCTGAAAGGCATTTTGGTCATTTTGCCCGTAAGGCAAAGACTAATAATTTATCGTATGATTCATAATCGAACCTTCGCTATTCCACCGAGTGGAGTTTCTCGATTCGGTTCTCAAGTAACGTGACCTAGTCTCGCACGCCATAGATATGTTCGGGTTTAAGTCGTTAGGCTTATTCCGTTTTAAATTTATGTTATATGACTCATTAATCATGTCTAAAACGTATAGACCATTTTGAAGGGAGGCGGTAACAAATACTACCCCATTCCTGGTGATCCTAAATTCATCGGGATCTATTGAAAATGAAAAACCATCATTATTCAAAAATGTAATAATAATATTCCCCGCAAATTGTGTACATAGTAAACCGGAGATAAGTTCAAAACAAGTCTCAAGCAATTTAAACTAATGGATCCTACCGCTAGTGGCCGCAACCTTCGCCTACTTCCCACACGCATCCATTTCCCCTTCTAGTCTTCTACTACTCTGAGTTCCCCGCATACGACAAATACGAGAACCACAACCGGTGTCTAAAGACTCCACGAAGTAGAATTAGAAGTTGTACAAACTTCAATAACATACATACCTCGTAGGCTGAGCGGTCGTGAGACCATTCTTCCTATCATCCTGCGGAACTTCCTCGGCAGTCGATTTCCAAATGACCTGGAAGCTTCCGCAATAATGACACTTGGCCATCCTTCCTAGCTCCTCCCTTTCCAAAGAATCTGGGATTACTCGAACCTCTGGTCTCGCCGCAAACTTCTTCTTCTTCTTGAATTTCTTCTTGTTTTGGACCACCAAATGTAAGTGAGTAGAAGTTTTAGTCTACCTGTGTTCGGGTTCTCAAAGATTGTGATCATCTTATGCGCCTGCTTAGAGATAACTCAAACTTGTGCATATTGAAGTTCATGACAAACCGAGAGAATTTGTCCGGAAAGAGAGACTCTCGTGGACGGTATCCACGGCCGCCATGCCTGGGAGACACCGGTGCCCGTATGCCAGCTCCATCTACTCAAGCCAATCATTTTAACGATACGGTCATGGCCCGTCCTGTCTCGGCCACGTCCACGAGCAATGCATAAAGCCATCCGCAGCCTCGCTTAGCTTCCTTCGGAATAATTCCTCAAGTTGCCGGTATATGCTCATACGCTACCTTTCATATTGAATTTGGAACGGCGGTTCCATATTGCTTACGTAGATACTGATATCCACAAAGATCGACTCGCGGCTTTTCATGGGATCCCTTTCTCCGACGGGAGCACTATCATTAGGTTTCAAGGGAACCTTATTGTTCAAAGACGTATTCGGGCCTCCCTTCTTGCTTCGAGAATGATTCTCAAGTTTCGGTGAACTTCACTGCCAAAATTCGAAGTTATTCAAATTTTGCACTTTCAAGTGCCGAGCTTAAGCTTAGTGCCCTAGGGAGCAAAGAATAAGGGTAGCCATATTAATTCTACAAGAATAAGTAAAATAAAATAATGCATCAAGAAACTATCACGCTAAAAACAATTTTACAAATAAATCTGTAAAAGTAAATACTAATACTTCAAATCCTCACGAAATATATTAAGATCAAGCATCTATTACACTTTAAATTCAAACGGCAACACCGGCTACATTTGAATCCGCTTATAATAGTAGGTCACAACCACCATGTAAAACTACATAATCCTTTGTGTCACTGAAGATCTCTTGGCTGTGACGCTACTCCAACATTTGTATTCGAACACCGGTTAAGCATACCAGATAAAAACTAAAGTAGCATTGATCGATCATCCGAAAGCCCACAACGCAGCGGAAATCACTTCAACATGATCCATTGTCATATCAAATGCAACATCAGAATACTCCGGCCATCACGCGTGCCCAATCTTTGATGCAGCTTGATCGCACAACTCTTAAAATCGCATTGACATTTTGCTTAAATTTTAATCGGGTGAGATTGTTATTACTTTGTTTCTTTTCATTTACTCATGCATACTAGCACATAATCGCTAAATACATGCAACATGAAAAAATAAACAAGAATGACATTCACAAGAGATATACGAGAAGCGCCCTCTAGAACCTATTATTACAAGTATTTATCAAATACTAACATAAGTCCTAATTCTTGTATCTTGTACTCTGGATCCATCACCACCGTGAAACGATCTTCAATATCTTCACTGCTACAATATTTACATACTAACTCCATCTTAGACAAATTTCAAGCTTCAAGGCAAACAAAGAATAAATAAATACAAGAAATACGACTCGTATAACACATAACATTACGGTTCGCATCGAAAATAAATAAACGGGGTCACATCTATATACCTCCATTCCAATCACCATTACAAAATATGTGCACTTTATTAAATCACATAAATGAACTTAATAAATATTTTTAAAATGGCATTGAAAATGCATGTTTGTAATTATCAAATTAATTAATCCATGTAATTACACATATTAAAAATTAATTAATATAAACTCAATTATCATACATGTCAATTAATAATTATTACCAATAATTATTAACCGTATACATATTATAGAAAAATATTCATCACAAATATATATTCTAAAATACATTAAGAGCGAATGCCATTATTAATCGTTATATCACTTTTTAAATTAATTTAAAAAAGATATAATATAAAGGAAATTAATTAATTGTCATCACATAATTAATTACAATTAATTAGTTGATTAAAATGACAAATAATCAATAAAACCGAATAGTTAACTAGTCCCATAATTTTAGAAAACCAAAAATAAGGAATAAATTCGAATTAGGGTTTTCAAAATTAGGGCACACGTCATATCGGCCTCGACGCATCGGCCTACGGTGCCTACGGGTCGACACGCCCGCCTAGGTCGCCGCCCCGACCGGGCCACTTTGTTACCAAAAATCACCCCGATCCGACAATCGACGCCGCCCGCAAGGCTGTCGCCGGAAGTCGGTCGGCCGACGGCGGTAATAATACCATATTTAACTGCAACCAGATTTAATTTAATCTTCGCTTTGTAAAATCGCTTTTGGAGGCTTTAAAATTTTTCTGCTAAAATTTATGAAATTCGAACACGTTAAACTCCATAATTTTCTGAACAAATCCCACTGCTCGCTCATTAAAATAAATTTTTTCATATTTAATTATTAATTAAACAACTGCAAATCTCGTGGGCCTGTTTTGAGGCAATTTAGAAAAACCTAAAATTATGAAATTTAATGGAGATCTTCTACGCAAGACTGGTTCCAAAGAAAAATTAGTTTTAATTTTACAAAAAAAATTTACACGCCCCAAACACATTTTTACAAAAAACTATTTCTTTTGAAACAAAACCAATTAAATCGTCCTTAATTTATGAAACAAAATCCATGTTAACAAAATATGATAATACATCATCATAAACTTGTAACACATGTGTAAATCAATAATCAAGAACATGGTGATTTATTCTCATCATATATTTATCAATTAAATATATGAACAAGAATTAATCAAATAAAAAATTGATAAAAACAAAACAGGCATAAAATAAATAATGTAAAGCAACTTTAATTTGGCTCATGATGCCATCGAAGAAAATTACTATGGATATAAGTGAGTATAAATACAAATCCATAGTTCCAGTGGATCTTTAAAAAGTGCATACTACATTATTCAATACAAAAACATATAATTAAATATATTATCAGAGGACTTTACAAATAAGTAAATGGAGTAAATCAATCAAAATCCACACGCTTCCAAATTTTACAACGTGAATTTGATCTCCCTTCAGCCTCATATTTGTAATAATATCGCATGTGATATCTCTAGTTAGTCCACACCAGAGGGGTCAATCAAGAACTAATCTATCTACGCTAAGAAACAAAGCGATGAACAAAACGAAAAACCCCAAAATTCGGGAGAATTTCGCCAAAGGGGCGTGCTACTAGGTTTTTGGTGAAAAAAGTTTTTACAAAACTTATGATGAAAAACTGCAAATCCCTAAAGTTTGCTTATATATGGCTAGGGTTAAACAAGCCCCTGTATGTTGAACCTGCTAAGTATTAGTTGACTCGTTAACTCTATTAGTCTAAGACACCAACGAGTTGCTAATGAGTTGAATTATTTTAATTAGCTTAATTAAATAGTACGAGTCAATATCAATAATCTTTCAAGTTATTGATAAATACTAAAATTACTCGAACAAATAAATAACTATTTAATTGATTCTCTATTTGTTCAATCGATATTCTACATAAAATGTAGACCTCTTGTAATCGGTGAAATACATTTCTCAATTATATAGTTCTCTTTAATTTCATACATGAAATATAACTCAACGTCAATGTATGTGTGTGACCTTCTAGGCTCAGATAATAGTAAGTTGTATAATAATAATAATTGACCAATTACTATTATTATAACGATTAATGAGTAAGATCTAGCAATCGCTCATAACCCCTTAAATGGTCAGTAGAACTCCACACTAGTAATATACAATTACTAAGTTGAACACTAAGTTCGATAATCACATTTAACCCAATCGTAAATGAATCGGCTACACAATCGTCGCAATCCGGCATACAAATGGAACCAATTCTCATTGATTTCCAACAATGGCATCACGTAATCCCGCAGTATCACACCGCATTTCCGACCTAGACTTTACCCAACAAACATTTCTACCACCGAGAAATCTATCGCCACGACAAATCAAGGCTTTCTACCACCAAGAAAGTATCATGTCGATTTCTCGACTCTATGGTTTGTACACCGATTTTCTCACCAACTTCTTTCCTAACCATCCCTACCAAACAATCTACTATACTCGTTATGAACCCTTTCGACTACGCCTATCGCGAATTTTATATCTAACAATGCTCCTCACGAATAACATCGCTAGAATTTCAAAGTAGACGAAGCAAGGGCTGTGGATCCTCTGGCACTATCTTTTTCTGTTATTTTTACAGTACTACCTTTCATATTTGTTTTCGATGTTGAAAAATTGTAAACTATTTTTGTGGAGCATTTGGGGACTCGGTACGCTGACGGAGTTTTACACTTTGTTTTGATTAAAGCGACGCATGACGGGGTTAAATCAGATAAAAACATTTTGAATTATCGAAACTATTTCACTTTTTTATCAAACTATCGCTTTATTGGTTATCAAACAGTGATTTTTGTGTCGTACCCATCGCATTTATCGTATATATGTGTCGTGATAACGACCTAACCTCGAGGCGCATTTAATTTCGAGGCGGTCGTTACACTAAATCTAAAAGTTAGGCAAAATATTATTTTTAAATAAATTAATTCAACCTCGTTAATCGATAACTCATGAGTTCTGAATCGTAACGTAGCTACTATTAATACTCTCTCCGGCCCCAATTTACTGATTTACGTAAAGAAATTTCTCATTTCCTTTTTACACGATCATACAGAATTCAATACAATTTTATCTTAATCTTTCTAATTTTATCCCTTTAATAAAGTACTTTCTTTTTATTTCTTTTTGCTGATTAATTAAAGTATTTTTTGATAAAGTATCTTTAGGTATATTAGTAATATTAATCAAGCCCTTAATAAATATTTCTCTCTTTTTACTCTTACACGGTTTGGGATTCGAGTGAAGATTAGTTAACACCCTCCATCCCTAAATGTAAGACTCATTTATTTTTTTCACAAACTTTAATAAAATTTAAACTCCTTTCACATTTTCAATTTTCCTCCAACGCTGTTTACAAACGGAACTTAATTTAGTGGATTTCTAAAATAGAAAATGATCCCCTAATATTAAGTGGATTGAGGAAGTAATCATCGCTTTGTGTAGAATTATTATTATTATTATTATTATTATTATTATTATTATTATTATTATTTATTATCAGGTACAATTATTATTATTATTATTATTAATTATCTTTCATAATAATAGATTTAACAACTAATATAAAGAGTATTAGGATTCCCCAATAAATTATCCACAGCTCCATGTACAAAAATCGAAGACACCGAATATCCCAAACCGCTTTGACAAAATCATGCCAGAACAATTTTTCTTCATTCTCTTTAATTTTACGCGTAACAAAAAATCATAAAGTAAACATACAAAGTTGGAATACCAAATCATTTTCTTAATATTATCATTAAAGATAATAACCGTTCCTCAAGTAGTTGTCGTAAGAATCGGCAGGTTCAGAACATGTCAATATGATTAATGTGTCATATACTAAAAAATTCTTTCGCTTATGTCAAGCTATAAATTTTATCATGTATTAATCATAATTTATATTAATATTTTAAGTAATATTACTAATACAATTATACTTGAAATAAAATGTACTAAAAATAAAATAAATATTATCCACAAGAAGTAACCCGGTCGCGTTTATAAGTTTAATACTAATGATCTTTTAAAAATTGAAGGAGTGTTCTGAAGGTTCACTTTCGAATGATTTCGAATTAAGCATAAATAATGTATCAAATATTTAAAAATCGACATATATCACGCATCAAATATCTTTACTACAGATTTTAAAATGCCCATGAACTTTCACATAGCTAATAAAGAAGTCATTGGTAGACAGTGTTAAATCTTAGAACAAAAATTGAGGGGGACCTATAGCATAAAATCTATTTAAATGAGAAAAAAAATCATTGTTGAGAGGACCACATACTATATTTTTAAGTTTTCAAAATCTTTTCTAAGTTCGGTAACGGTTGGTAGGCATTCTTTACCAATTTGACCTTCCTCTAGTCTGGAAAAAGATGGTCTCATTAACCGTGGCCATAGTTGGAGTAGTGGTTTAAATTTCCAGTTGTTATTGCTGGAGAGAACGTTATTAATTACAAGTCACCAAATCATAGTATGTAACGACATTGTATAACTGGACCTCATAGTATATACCGACAAATATTCTTCCATTGTTTCCAGAGTAGGATTATTTGTCTTTAAGCAGATGGCAAATAATTCGTTTTAATTGTTTGTTTCATTGATATTGGTATCAGATCTTCTATATGATATGATAAATGTTCTTAATCAGATGAAAATTTATTTATCTGCATTTGTTTGTTTCATTTTTAGTTGTATGCTATCTCGTGTTGAAATTTCTATAGCCACTGACACATTGACGATATCAGGGCCATTAACTATAAATGAGACCTTAATCTCAAGGGGAGGAAAGTTCCATCTTGGTTTCTTCAGTCCTGGAATTTCCAACAACTACTACTTGGGAATATGGTACGCCATTGCTCCAGCTAAAGTTGTATGGGTTGCCAATCGAGAAAATCCTCTAAATGATGCATCTGGTGGTCTAAGTATTGGAGATGATGGGAATTTGGTTATTTTGGATAAATCTGGTCAAAGTGTATGGAAGTCTAGCAATATGACATATATAAATGGTGGTTCCGTTGCACAAATTTTGGACTCGGGAAATGTTGAACTCAGAGATGAGACCGGAACATTAGTTTGGCAGAGCTTTGATCATCCATCACATGCCATGATACCTGGCATGAAGCTAGGATGGAACTCAAAGACTGGCTTGCATTTAAATCTTACATCTTGGAAGAGTTCAGATGACCCTTCACCAGGCGAATATACATATGGCATTGACACTAAAGTACAGGCGGAGCTGGTGATTTGGAAAGGTTCCTCAACATTCTATCGAAGTGGGCCGTGGAATAAAATATCGTTTGGTGAAGTTTATGTACCAAATTCCTTGCTTTTCAACATGAGTGTTAAACTAGACGCGGAAGATGCATATTATGAATATAACATGCTTGGCACTACCACTTTCCTCATAGCAACCATAAGTGATGATGGTGTATTTCAACTCCTGCTAAAAAATGATGTTGCTGATTGGGTGATGGCGTTCGTTATGCCACAAGTTTCTTGTAGCAATTATATGCGCTGTGGTCCTAATTCAGTTTGCATTGAAGAAGACTCTCCATATTGCAGCTGCATGACTGGGTACATCCCTAAAAATCCAAAAGAATGGCATGATCAAGTCTGGTCTGGCGGGTGTATAGGGCAAAGCCAGTTGAGTTGTTCAACATTAGATAACTATGAAGAACATTCAGATTTGAAATTGCCAGCCTTCTCGCTTTTTTTCGTGAATACTAGCATGTCTCTGGAAGAATGTAGAGCGGAGTGTATAAATAATTGCACTTGTAAAGCTTATGCCTCTTCATATTTGTTGTGGGACGAAGGTGGTTGCTTCCTCTGGTTTGAAGATCTTGTTGATGTCATGAAACTGGAATTTAGCATAAATCATCTCTTCATACGTGTTCCGATTTTAGATTCAATTTCAGCTTCTGCTCCAGGTAGCTCCGCATATCAATCTCAAAAGTTTGTGTAACATATCTTACTGGATTGTCTACTTCATTGATCTATTTACATCTGTAATTAGGTTATTCAAAGAACAGATGGAGGATCCCCGTCATTGTGGTAATGAATATTGCCTCAACATTCCTTCTGTTAGTTGTAATATTTCTTATTTGGACGAGGAAATATCAGAGAAAAGGTGTATGTTCTTTCCTCTCTGAATCTATTCTTTTCTCTTTTATTAGTATTTTTTTTAATACCTAAATAGTGATTGTGGAGTGCGTGCGGACATCAAATTATTGTGAAATATCATCCTAGCTGACTATCAACTTACTTATTCGAGTTCTGAAAAATGAATTTCAGTGAGTGATATTTTAGTACTTGTACTCTATTGAAATTTTCTGATTCAGGTTCTTGATATTCTCCATGCATCAATTTTTTTAAACATATTGTTGTCTTTGTCACTACTACGTTGGTCAGGTGGAGCTTATAGCAGCAAAAAAGGGGATGAGAAGAACCTTGAACTATCTTCTTATGACATTGTCACCATTGAGAGAGCAACTCAAAGTTTTTCTGATATGAACAAAATTGGCGAGGGTGGTTTTGGACCTGTTTATAAGGTAACCTATATCGTTTGTATCAAATTCATTATAACCAGGAAATAGAAAAGAAAATCCAAAATATACTAATACTCTCCTGGATGTTTTTTGTCGATGAAATAGGGGAAGCTATCTTGTGGAGAAGAGATAGCAGTGAAGCGGCTCTCAGAGACATCTTGTCAGGGTGTCAATGAATTCAAGAATGAGGTTATGCTGATTACAAAACTTCAACACAGGAATCTGGTCAGGCTTCTAGGATGTTGCATCCATGATGAAGAGAAAATGCTTATTTATGAGTATATGGCTAATGGAAGTTTGGATTCCTATATATTCGGTTGGTTCTCATCTTCTCATACTCTTCAAAATTTATTTAAGCAATGAACCCAAAAATGCAGGGAACTTAGTTGATTAATATGGAAGAGGTTATTTTCCAGAATGTTTATATTTTATGTCCCTATTCTGCTTTGGTTCTCTGCTCCGTACATGAATGCACATGCTAATACCCTTAGGGCTTTGTTATTGAAGATGGATCAAAGCATACCAAAAGTGGTTTATTGGAATGGAAGAGGCGCTTTGCTATAATTGGTGGGATTGCTCGAGGACTTCTTTATATTCACCATGATTCACGATTAAGGATTATTCATAGAGACCTTAAGGCAAGCAATGTGCTACTAGACACTGAGATGAATCCTAAAATTTCAGATTTTGGCATGGCTCGAGCTTTCAGGGAGGAGCAATTAGCAATAAAAACGAAAAGGGTAGCAGGAACCTTGTAAGTATCCATCAGTTCATGATTGTCTCAACTTGATTTTAAATTCCGTGCTTAACTTGATATTGAATTTCATGACTAATGCTCAAGCTCTGAACTTCAAAATGCATTGCAGCGGGTATATGTCTCCAGAATACGCCATTGATGGAGTGTATTCAATGAAATCGGATGTCTTTAGCTTTGGGGTACTAGTCTTGGAGATAGTAAGTGGGACGAGGAACAGCCAATTTCACCATCCTGACCATGATTTCAATCTTCTTGGACATGTAAGTATATTAGTTGGCTAGTCTTTGTTAATATACAAGTATTGTCTAGTTATTCCTATGTGGCTTATCGCAGGCGTGGAAACTGTTAATGGAAGGAAGAGCCCTGCAACTTATAGATCCTCTCATGGAAGACTCGTTTTCGATATCAGAAGTGCTGAGGTGCATTCAAATTGGCCTCTTGTGCGTCCAACAACGGCCTGAGGACCGACCAACTATGTCATCCGTCCTCTTGATGTTGGACAATGACAGTGCAGTGTTGCAGCAGCCTAATTGCCCAGGATTTTTCACAGAAAGGAGTTTTAATCAGAATGAGGCAACATGTACAATGCTAGAGGGCCGTTAAACATCCCGTTGCAGATATACTTCGAGTGGGTACCCACTTTATTTTGTTATAACCACTTACTAAAAGTACATACTTCAAAGCATTCTACTCAAATTCATCGAAGTTGATAAGAATTTCCATGAGTTAATTATTTTATTCGTCAAATGTATGTGAATAAGATGGTTTTTGTATAAAGTATGGTGAAAGAGTCGAGCATTGCACCACTCGTTATCTTAAGGAGTAGGGTATTGTACCGCTCGTTATATTGAAGAGTCGAGTAGAGTATTTCAATATCAATTTAACTCGGCTCGTTTCCAGCACTAATAATGTAACATGATTCTTTCAAATATGAGGAGGCATGGGGCAGTTGGTCCCGTGGGTCTAAACCAGGAAGCTGATTTGGTGGTGTTTTGATGTGCCCTTAACTCTGTTCTTTTTTGGAATGAGATAAATGAATACTACGGACTTTGTACTAGCAATTCTACAGATCCCAAACATGTGCTGTCTGTATTTCCTTTTTTATTTTTCTGTTTTAAAGCACGTGAAATTAGCAGATAAGGGTTTGAAATCCTAGAATTCCACGAGATTTTAAATTGTAGAAATAAATAATTTCTTGATTGATATTAATGCCACAGCCAGCATACTTTTATACACAATACCTAACGCCTCCTATACAAACAACACTGTGCCTACTTAACAATACAAAAACGCTAGGTCAAAAAATACAGTCCCATATCGGGAGAAGTTCGACTTGGGGCACCGCCTCAACTCTCCCCGAACTCCTAATGTCACCACATTATCGCCGAAAGATCGGACATAGGTCGACCTATAACCCCGACCATAAAACGACAATTGTAGCCTCCTCAGAATACCACCCCTCAAGTTGGAAATACGAAGATCTAAAATGCCCAACTTGCGAAGAAGAATTCAAACCGGCTTCTCCCAAGTCATTTTGTAAAAGAGGTCGTACTATCTATCTCGTATATAACATGGTGATGCGAATCGCTCCATCCAAAATAGCATCCCGCAGAAATGGTTACCAATCTCTACGCTCGAACGCTCACTTTAACATTGGATTCTAGGCCAAATGAAGAGTTGATTGACTATCACACAATAAACTCATAGGTCGCGTATGAGATATCCCAAAAAAACGGAGCAAAGCCTTCAACCATTTCAACTCACAAGCAAGTCACGGCTGCCATAGAGCTTATTCCGCCTAATCACGAATGAGCCACAACAACCTCGCTTCTGCCTTCCAAGACAATGTGAGAAAGCAGCCGAAAAACACAATCCATCCAAAATCGAGCGATGAGTAAAAGCGGGACAACTAGCCCAATCAGAATCACACACCAATCCGCTGACCAAGAATCGAGCACTAGCCGACAAAAAACTTCGGCAAGTACCCTTTAGATACTTTTTACCACTTGCAACGCCGAAGTAACTGGAAGTGATCTCGATTTAGTGCATGAAGAAATTGTGATAACACGTGAACAACAAAGGACAAATCAGGACGCGTGAATGACAGATAAATCAATCGACCCACTAAGCGACGATAACGTTCCACGTCCCGGAGAAGAATACTAGTCGACCGACCCAAATTGTGATTTTGTTCCATCGAAGCCTAGACAGCTGTGTTTAGCCCCCCAAGAAACCAGCCAAATTTTCCGTAATGTAATTATTTTTCAAGGACATATTTCCGCTGACTCAGAAATATTACTTCTTGGCTACGAAACTTCCACCCCTAAAAAGTGCTACTCTCGACGCCTAAATCCTTCATATGAAAAACACGAACAAAGCATATTGTTTGAAACTCGTGACGCGAATGTGAATCATTACCCCAGATTACCAAATCATCAACATATACCAGCACATGTAACCGAACCTTGTCCTTACATGTAAACAGAGAATAGTCGGAATAAGATTGAACAAAACCATACATGCCAGCGCGCTTGCTAGCTTCCTCGAAACCAATAGCGAGGTGCCCTGCTTCACCCCATACAATCCATCACAAGTTTTATAAACCATACCCGCATTTTACTCCTCGTAAAATCCGGAGGCAATTTCATATATACTTCCTTAGATAAATTCTATGGAGAAACGCTAAGCATGGACATCCATCTGATGCAACTCCCACTACTACCGCCATCGCCAAGAATGTTCGAATCGGCCACCATCTTTGCCACCGTGAGAAAGTGTGTCATCCCTTCAACTTGATGGTTACCGAAAATGACCAAACGAGCTTAAGCGCCAATATCGCTTAATCGAATGATACTTCACCTTATAGACCCATTGAGTACCAAGAGCCTTCTTGCCCTTTTGGTAACACCATACCCATACCCATGTTCCATTTCCTTCCAACGCACTAATCTCCTTCTATATGACCTCACGCCATTCGGGATATAACATTGCTTCTTGGAAAGATTTGGTTTCAAGACTGCCAGCTATAGCCGAAGAAAATCTCTTTGCGGCCCCACAAAGAAAGCGATTACAATTTACCTGAATGCACAGATAAAGAATACTACCTCGAGGCCCGGAGCAGGAGGACGGTGAGGATGGACTATACTTTTGGACAGTATTAACAACATAATCCCGAAGCTTCACGGAAGGAAGACGAGTTCGTTGACCACGCCCCAATTGTTCACCACATCTCGGTCCAACTCCCGCCACTACTGGTCCCCCTAAGCACCGGGCAGTGGCCACCACCCAAATAACCGAAGCCGGGTCAGAGCACGGCCGGGCGAGACCCAATAGCGGAAGTACTATCCGGCTCCACCGAACCAACACCCCCATCGTCATCCAACATCAAACCAGCCTCCAAGTCATCTCCACAAGCAGATTCAGAAGAAGTGGAAATACAATCACTAGTAACATCTCGGCTCGTGAGCCCTAGCACTAAAGTGTTAAATGAGACATTAACATACGGAAATTCGGCCTCATAAAACACCACATCACGAGACACAAAATAAGTCTCATAATCCAAATAAAAAAGTTTCCACCCCTTTTTCCATAAGGGTAACGACAAAAACACACCTACGACTATTAAACTTATCCAAACGGGATTTTTGATCAGCGAGGAAAGCATGCGACAAACACACGCACTCCGTGATATGAAGGGCAATTTTGTGTAACACCCATGGGAGACTTAAAATTCAAGACACTAGAGGGAGTACGACACCTAGATACCGTCAAAAATACATTCACCCCAACGACCTACATTCAATATGCCTTATGCTTTCAATCGGCTCTACCATTCCTCTGCTGAGGAGTACCAACGCAGGAAGTTTGAAAAATAATACCCTCAGAGGAAAAATATTCACGAAGACAGAAGAATTCAGTACCATTATCACTCCTTACAAACTGAACTTTAGCCTGAAATTGATGATCGATCATAGCAAGAAATTGCAAAAAATACTTCAGAGGCTTCAGCTTTATCGACAAGTAAAATAACCAAACAAAGACGAAAAATCATCAATTAAAGTCAAGAAATCTCGAGCGCCTACGTTAAGACACAAGTGTTATGTGGTCCCCATAAATCACAGTTGAATCAATCTAAACAACGAAAGTGGCCTTATGCTCACTATCAAAAAAAGGATCTAGACTGCTTTTGCTC
The DNA here is from genome assembly GCA_019722365.1 of Lithospermum erythrorhizon. NCBI lineage: Eukaryota > Viridiplantae > Streptophyta > Magnoliopsida > Boraginales > Boraginaceae > Lithospermum > Lithospermum erythrorhizon. Next base: position 48,018 of record JADFUC010000614.1, on the reverse strand, counting down.
CTCGATTTAATACCAACGCGGGCTTTACTCTGATAACCCGACAAGAACTAGAAAATAAAAAGGTAAAGTGCCTTGACTACTGCTCGAGGGATTTACCCGGCTCATGACGCCACAAATCCGAGACACCTTTCCCATTCACATGCAAATCTACTGTCTCGTGAATACAGTATAGTTCGTTCTTGGCCGCCACCGAGCCCACTCACCTCAAGGTGTCCTGTGATAATGCAAGCATTCTTAGTAAATTTTAATCACTTAATTCGCAGAGTCGCCTAATCGGGTCACAAAAAATCAAATCGGGCAGGAATCGGCGAACGCATAATATCTCGCAACACAAAACGGGAAGACAGGATACACATTACCACGCTTAACCGCATCAGAGAGAGTTGCCCATCCCAAAGACCTAATCGACAAACTGTGTAAATGTCAATACTTTATCACATAATAAAGTCAAGTCACCGCTACGTGACTGCAGGCAATCTCGAATCAACGATCCAATTCCTAGCAACTAACTTACCGCTAATTTATCAAGAGAACAAAAATTGGTCCGGATTACCCGTAAAAGATACGGTAGCTTCTACCATCGCCTCTGACAACGATCCATCGACTCGACGCATCACCACTCGAACCTCGCCACGGCCGCCTCTACAAACGCAATTTCACTTCCTACGGCCAAGCCCCCACCTAACCAAGAATAACATCACACGGCCGGAACCAAAGAACGCCTAAAACCAGCCACACCATTCAAACCACGCACTGTGCCCACGCCCCCAACCTTCGGGAAAACCATGCTTCAAAAACAAAGCTGAAACCTCATGCCCCACACGCGGCAATAAGTACACTCGGGGACTGACGTACTCGAGGCGTGCATCGGCACAACCATGGTCAATGTAACATCCGGCGCCAGAACTTTGGAAGCCCCGAAGCCGCCGGCCTCCTAAAGCATGGCATGATGCTTACCTGGGTCGTCAGAGGTTACTGCATTTGATAACGACGACCTAACCCAAGCTGCACCAAAACTTCTCCGCACGGATACTACACAAAAACTCATGGAGAGTCGAAACCCGGCCACCTAAATCACACACGAAGTACCCACAAATCTACAAGAAGGAATGGAATGGCAAGAGCCAATTCATCCCGCAGTGGCTCAAAATAATCAACAACGGACATCGCCGAGGTCAAGTTTACGCCGCCCACGCAGCCTTCAACCTGCTAAGCTTGCGAAGCATCTTCACCGCTAACGCCAAATCGGATGTTGTAAAACCGTCATATGGACGAGCCTCCTCAAAGCATGGAATAGTTTTAAGTGAGGGACATACCGACAGATTTAAAAATCTACTTAAACGAGCATCGCTTGAACACACTTCCACTCGCGACTGGCGGACTGCATACGGGTTCTAATAACTTCCCCATTATCAAAAGCCAAATTTCTTCTGCACAAGAAATAAACCAAAGATTTGACCACTCATCAATTGTTACTATTAAAGTGATAGCGCTTAATGATTTGACCAAGATTATCATTAGAGCTTAAATAAAACGTAAAAGTATTTATCAAGTTTTGCGTGGGGTTGCCGTAAGGAATGATTGACAAGATTGCTCCATTTAACTGGCTCGGGTGAGGGGTGGAACGCCGCCACTATCCCCACCCAACAAGAGCGCCGGACATGGTAGGGTAAAAAAAATTGCCCTACCAGATTGCCTCGACAATTACGTAAATAAATAATCTCTTTGATCGCATATTAATAATATGCTGTACAATTTATACACAATATCTAATGTGCCTCCTATACAAAACATTAGGTCACTACAAAAATGCTAGGTCAAAATACGTGTCCGACATCGGTGAGAAGTTCGACTTCAGCCTCGAATCTCACCTATAAACTCCTATCAAGCCACATTACACGTCAAAAAGATCGGGATACAGTCGGGACCTATAGCTCCCGACCATGTCCCGACAATTGTAACCTCCCGTAATATAAATCCATGAGGCACTAAAAATACTATAGTAGAATCCATCAAAATCGTTCAACCTAAGGCCCCTCGTTTGTGAATCGGCAGTGACAAAAGTGGACGAGAGCATTCAATATCAAATGTGTTTTCAAAGGTTCCAAATATCTTATTTAGAGATACGCCAAATTTACCAAGCTAAGAGATTATGGATAATAGTGATGGAAATACTATGGATATATGAGTATAAATACAAATTCATAATCTGTGGATCTTAAAGTGATTAATACATTATTATACAAAACATATAATTACAATTATATGAACGTAGTACTTACAAGCAAAATGAGTAAATTCCAATTAAAAACACACGCCCAAATTCACAACGTGAATTGACTTTCCTCAACTCCTTGTCGCAATATCAATCGTATTTATTACCCTTAGTTGGTCCACACCAAGCAGGTCAATCAAGAACCCATTTACTTAGTAAAACAAGGATGAACAAGAACCAAAAACCCAAGAAAACTTCTTGGAGAATTTCGCCAAAGCGGGCGGGTTATCTTTAGGTTTTTTATGAAAAGCTTTCACTTAATTTTTTTGTCATAAAAAACCCTAAAGTTCGCTTTTTTATATATGGCTAAAGTAAAACAAGCTCGATAAGCAACCTCGTTAGTTCGACTCGCTTAACTCTATTAGTCTGCTAAGACACTAAATTTAGTCAAGACGAGTTGAACTATTTAATTAGCTTAATTAAATAGTAATTCCAGTCAATATCAATAATATTTCAAGTTATTGATAAATACTAAATTACTCGAACCAATTAAATAACTACTTAATTGATTCTATTTGTTCAATTCTCCGATATTCTACATAAAAATGTATCCCTTGTAATTGAGAAATACATTTCTCAATTATACGCTCTTTTTAATTTCATACATGAAACATAACCTCAACGGCCAATCGTATGTGCGTGACCTTCTAGGCCCGTATAATAGTAAGTTGTGTAATAATAATAATTGACCAATTACTATTATAACGATTAACGAGTAAGATCTAGCAATCGGCCATAACCCCTTAAATTTCAGCTTTGTGAACCCACACTAGTAATAATATACAATTACTGCTTCGAACACTAAGTTCCTCGATAATCACATTTAACCCAACTAGTAAATGAATCACACACAATCGTCGCGAACGGCATAATAATAAATGGAATCAATTCTCATTGATTTCCAACACTTCACTTGCCCTTGACGCATTATCTTACAATTCCTTTATCACGCCGATTCTAGTCGTGAAGCTAACCATAAGAAGTGTCTCATGAAACAACCACAACTTTCTTTTACCTCGAGTATGAACCGAATAAGCATTTTATGGCGTCCCATAAACCAATCAAGCACTCAACTGCTGTAGAGGGCCTCGGCATCTTCCTGTATATCAAGGACGAAAATCCCTTCCAATATATCAACATCTATCGCTACATCTTCACCGCTACGACCCAACATATGCCGTTATAATCCCCTCGCTTAAGGCGACGCTTGGTCATAGTCAAAGTACGTAGAGCTCAGATAACACGTATAGTTATATATCGTAGGTCTAAGAATTGATTTAACTCTGTAAATTCTAAACAAATATCATGCGTGACGTATATACATATCTTCTATGAATTGCTTCGTCATACCGGGGCCAGCCTCCCCAGCCACTGCATCGGCAAAATTCTCGTATCGATCTAGTCCTCGCAGCTAACGTGATCAATCTTGATCACTAATCAAAACACTACGTTGGCTATACGATGCTTGCCGCCTCTAATCCATCAAGATTCCGACCAAGGCCTTTGGCTATCTTATGTTTCCTCTAGTCTCAAGAGGCGTAATTAATTACCATGTTACCTCTAGAAAACATAATTAACCTTAGGGATTTACCTTTCACTCATCGAGATACACTACATGCATATTATATGTAAATTTAAACATAAGACATAGCAAACAACATATTAAAAATATAAGAAGCAATAATATTCAAATATTTGTTCACATAACACAATAGATATTACCGACTCCCCCACTTAACCTTAACACCACCGCGACATCTCTGCTTAAGACTCCACAAGCCACGCATGCTCATCATGCTTTGCCCGATTTAGTGGTTTGTAGTGGCCGGCCGATTGGCCTCTGCTTTCTACTTTCTTTACATACTTCGACATCACCTCTATCAAGCATATCTCTAATCAGTGGATACTTTCTGAGTACGTAAGCTGATTTGTGGATGCGTTTCGGTCTTTAGCTCGAGCTATTGCCTCAAAGATTGCCACAAAGCAATTCCATTGGTCCCTCAATGCTAGGTACCACACCAAGTTCGGTCACGAACTTTTTATCCAACATGCTTCTTGCCGGCTCAGACGCGATGCACTTTATTCTCAGGGTAGAATCGGCAATGCGCACTTCGCTTGAACTCCTCCAAGATACTCGCCTCCACCGCTGGTGACAAAATACATACCCAGATCTGGAATGATAGTCGTGAAACCGCCGGGCTTGAAAACCGAAGCCGCGCATTCCCCCGTCAACGCTAATCCCCCCTCATCTCCACCACAGTACCAAGAAAGCATCTTTTAGTTCTTCTCGATACTTCAAGATGCACTTAACCGGCAATCCAAATGGCTTTCACCGATTAGCTTGGTATCTATCAGCCACACTTTAAATTTATGATAAAGCACACATCAGTTCAGTGCAACATGGAATACACGACGTGGATCCTATAGCCGAAGTCAGTAGTGCATGCCTCATTCTCGCTCATCTCAAAGACTAAGAGCTGTGGACAATCGTGCTCCGCCGAGCTGAACTCCATGTCTCTACGGGAGATTACCCTTGGAATTACCATGCTGAACCTTTATAGCATCTTATTCATATCCCGACAAAGTCAAAATGGGGGCAACCATCGTGAACAACCCTATCATTCAGAAAGGCACTCTCGCTCTCAAGCAAAGCTTATCATATGCCACGCTCCTGGGATAGAGGATAACCCGGCTTCATCGCCTCCCTTGATACGAGCCTGGAACTATCTATAATCTCCTTGATATGAGAATAAAATGTCTCCATTCTTCTTGATACGAGAACAAACTTTCTCCACTCTCCTTGATATGAGACTACAAACCGCTTACTCATCTCTTTAACTCCTCGAAAGCAACTATCCACAAACTTTCGTGAGAGTATAAAAAGCCCCACACTCAAGGATGAGAGAGTTTAAAACATCCAAAAACCATGAACTACGCCTCGACTCTTGATCCCCAAGCCGCACGCAGTCGATGATCAACATATGTACCAAGAGCTCAACAAATGCTAACGGACTCTCCGCTTATAAATTAATGCAGTTCGGACAAGACCATACTTACATTAAATTTATGTCGGATATATCCGAAGAAGACAATTAATTTCTAGTTAAGCAAAAAAATTAATTATTCTACTCTTCAAGTATGTCATATCACATAAAATCATGTCACAATAAACTTCTACATACCTGCTACCGCCTCAGAAATCTAGCGGTATTACAAGGTCCCGGTAAATAGAAGCGTATGATTTAAGAGCAAAGATACACAACATTCATGTTAAATGAGAAGCTACACCGATAAATACCCCTTCCGATACTTAACAGTCGTGGTCGAACACCAACACCTACTCACGTAGGCTGTAGCCGAGGGCAATCAGAGATAGTGAAAAATTCCTTGAAGTTTAATAAAATTAATTTTATATGCATTTATTGATTTAATTAATTCTCAACCAATTACATAATTACATGTGTTGGTTATAGTTCACCCGAACTTCTAATCAAAATCAAGCCAGTGGAGAATAATATGGTTCCCAGGATTCAAGAACCTGATATTAATTTTAGGTTAAAATTAGGATTTAAACATTAATTAAACCTAATTTTAACCTAGAATAGGGTTCCCTAAATTTATGAGATTTTAATAATAAATTGGAGGAGAAAACCGAAATAAAAATAGGATTTTTAGAACAAACGAGCTCAAAATGACGACCAGATAAAATAAGATGGAATGAATTAGGGTAAAACATAATATTGAAAAATGAAAGTGTGTGGCCTAATTCCCAACCAAAAGGTGGTGGCAAACATTTGATTAAATATTATTAATTTAATATTTAACTCAAAATAGATGGTTCAGATCATGGTTCAACATTTAATTTAATCAACGGTCAGATCAGACCACCCCGAAAAATAAATCAATAACCAAAGCAAGCCTCGAAAAGCTCATACCACCGCCTCTTTACACCATGACAATTAATGCTCATAAGATGGAAGTGGTGCTCATTCATATTCAAAAAGCCAAGGCAAAAAGATGGAAAAGCCGCAGAAAGCTGTGAAGAAGAAGATCACGTAGGCACCGAAGCACCCAAAGCTCAAGATTCAAAGGCTGAAGCACCCAACGATTGAAGATTAAGAGGCGTAAGCACCCAAAGCTTAAAGATTCAAAAGTTGAGCACCCGAAAGCCAAGATTCTGGCGAAAGAGGAAAGAATCTAAAACTCTCAAGATTTAAAAGCAAGATGAAAGCACTGAGAAATCCTTGGTTAATTCCCCACCCCAAAGCATCACAGGAATCCACTATCGCTGTAAAGTTCCCCAAAATCGAATAACCGGAAATTTCGCCCACCCAATACTCTAACGAAGCGAGACAGAAACACGACGCCAAGTGCCCTCAGCCAGAAATCGCGGTACGATCAAACTATCAATCCCTCGCCTCCATGTCCATCACCATGTACAAGGAAGCTGGCTGGGTGCCCCTAAAGCCGGGATGAATAACCGGAAATTTTAGCTCAAACATCCAAGTCAAGCCGGTAGAAACACGCCGGCCAAGTGCAATCTCGTAGCAAATCAAGTGGTACGATCGCCCTCGGCTGCCTCGCTACCTATATCCAAAGATTAGGACATAAGGCTCTTCACGAGGCCCCCTCAAGGTCGAGCCCAACCCCCAAGCTACAAGATTTAGCCAATTCAAGATTATGTCAGTTGGCTCCCCGAACTAGTCCACCATATTTTATATTGCCCGGCCGAAGCATCCCTGCCAGTGATCATATCCAAGCCCAATCTCAAGTCAACCAAGAAAGTCCGTGCTCACCCCGCCGACTCGTGATCGCGGAGCGGTCCAGCGCAATCCCAAATTCCATACCTCAAGTCAAAAATCCAAAGACCAAAGATCACGTCCACACAACCATACGAGATCGCGCCGGGCGCAACCTCTGCATTCAAACTATATCTCAAGTCAAGTACCTCAAGATTCGCCCCAGCCTTGTCCAGACACATCCAAATCAAGCATCTAAGCTCAAATCAAACAATTTAGTCCATATCGAGTCAAGCCATAGTATGGGACGCCACCCTACTTAGAGACAACTAGATTGATAGCTCTAACCTTAATCGATTTGATAAATTTTTTGTACCTGTAGCGTTTCCAAAGGGGTTTCTTCTTATTTTCGTGCACAAATAAGAGGCCATTTCATTCCACACAAAGATTATTCTACCTTGGTTACTTTTTTAATAATCAACTACTGCAGATATTTATTCAGATTTTTATAATATTTGATAAAAAATATATTAATGGAAATAATTTGAAATTTTTCATAAAATATCATAAAATAAAAATAAAAATATTCACGCATTAAAAGCTCAACTATAAAAATTAAAAGTTAGACAATTCAGAGGATGGCGAATAAAACATTATGAATTTGCCTCATATATTATATTTCTTGTTAAATTCAGAGTCAAATAATCAATCATTCTATAACGAATGAATTGAGGAGTACACCAAAAAATGTTGATGTTTGAATAAACACTGTTATTCACCCAACTAATCATTTAAGTTCTGGCTAAAAAGCCGACGTAGAAATGAATGATGACTTTATCAAACAAATGAAAGCCTAAAATCAATATCCTTTATTTAGTTAGAAGTTAGCATCTGAATCGTGATAATAATATTATTTCAGAATTACAGAAAATATTTTAAATGCTATTGGCTAAGTATACTTAGTGTAAGGTTGTGAATAAAATAATCATTTAAGTTTTTAAATGAAAAAATAAATTTTAAACGCTAAAACAGGATGAAAAATGAAAAGTACTTGAAAATTTCGAAAAGACATAAAGATGCGAGAAAGCTCCGAAAAGATCGTGATAATTTATGAGACAAATCAAAATAAAAACATACTCAGTGGGCAAACAACTAATTAGCCTAATTCTAATTGATACTCCAATGTTTTACTTTTTCTTATCAAAACTCAACAAACAAATCACTACTCCTAGTACTTTATTAAACATAAAATTTAATGTCATTGATTAATCATAAAATTGATTTTATGAAATTATTTTATTATAACTTTTCATAATATAATTATAAGGTACGAAAAAAATATTTCATAATTTAATTTGAAATGGAGAGGTACTCCAAGAAGTACTTTTCACTGGGAAAAAACAATTCATGAGCCTAATCTTCTCCATCCACTGCCATGTCATCTCCATCCATATTTTTTTCTTTTGAAAAACTCTTGAAGAAATACACTATACATTACTGTAGAATTTAGAAGGGATTCTAAGAATTTTTTAGATTGTATTACCAACTAATGTGGAATGTTCTTTAAATTTGAAAATTGTTATTATTAATAATCCATATTTTTAAATTAATAGTAGTATCATATAATGGCCTTGAATGCTACTGACAAATTTATTTGTTCAAATATTATGCATTATCCATCAGGAAAAAAGCCTCAAAACAGTAGATCAATGATGATTAGTCAACCATCCCCCCTTAACTACTCGAATGAGCAAGTACAAGCAGGCAGCAGCCAAGTACTCCTCAGTACTAGCTAATAATTACCCATCATTTCCTCCTTTCTTTTCTCATTTTGTTTTTGTTTTAAGACACACAAGCACCCTTTCTCCACCTCACAAAAAAACACCCCCCCTAAACCCCTCAAAAAACCAAACCAACACAATTCCTCTCTAAAAACAACAAACAATGTCAAGGAAACAACCTAGGCAACTAGTTCCAGAAGATTTAAGATGTCCAATTTCACTAGAACTTATGTCAGACCCAGTGATCATCTCATCTGGTCACACCTTCGACCGTTCATCAATTCAACGCTGGTTCGACTCTGGGCACCGAACTTGTCCAATTACTAAACTACCCATCCCTGACCCCCCTACCCTCATACCCAACCACACCCTCCGCAGCCTCATCTCCTCTCTTTCCAATACTACCCCCCCTTTGTCCCAAAACAATTCTCCATCTTCTGACCCCCAAACCTTGGTCAATACCCTCTTGACTTGTTCTGATCAAGATGTTAAAGTCAAGTCCCTTGACCAACTTAGTCGGATTTCGAAGCTGGACTTGGGGAGTAGGAGGAGGTTGATTGAGGCTGGCGTGGTGTCGGCCCTTTTGAACTGTCTCGACTCGCCTAGAAGGTCACACACATACAGTGATACGAATGAGGTTGGGGATGCTCGGGTTCGGGTACAGGAGAAGGCACTTCATTTGTTCTTGAATTTGAGCTTGGATGATGATAATAAGGTCAGGAATGACGAATAAATTAATAACTGTATAAATTAATGAATTTTAAGTAGGAACCAATAAAGTATTGGTAGCGGAATCGAATTACAAAGAAAATACAATAATTTAGGTTGTATAACATTATTTTTGGATAAATGAATGTTAGAATTCTATTTTTTAATATAGCAGTAAAGATTTATATTTCAAAAAAATTTAGGGGGAGCGACTGGCCCCTCTTGCACAAGGTCATCCACCGAACAAGGTTGTAATAGTGACTGTATATCAATAGTGATTCTTGACCATTGTTTATCATATTTAAATAGATGTCTATGGTAGCTAAATTTATGCTAGTTTAGGATTGTTTCCTATTACATCCTCTACCTTCTTGTATATGTATGACAATTTGAATCTAATTAGTTTGTCACATTCTTACAGGTTGGTTTGGTGGCAGAGGGGTTGTTGGGGAAGGTGGTTTCTGCATTGTATGGTGGCGCCGGAGACTCCAGAGCGGTGGCAGCAACGGTGTTGACTAGTTTGGCGGTGGTGGAAGTCAACAAGGCCACAATTGGGACATACCCTCATGCTATACCGGGCCTTGTTTTCCTCCTCCGGGCCGGGAATGGTCGTGAAAGGAAGGAGGCAGCTACTGCATTGTATGCACTGTGTTTGTTTGGTGACAATAGGGTCCGGGCTGTGGAGAATAGGGCTGTAGGGATTTTATTGAGGAATGCATCTGCAGGCCTTGAACGGGCCGTCGAGGTTTTGGGATTGTTGGCTAAATGTAGAGAGGGGCGGAACGAGATGTTGAATTATGGGAATGGTGTGTTGGGGATATTGGTTAATTTCTTGACTAATGGAAGCTCGAGAGGGGTACAATACGCCCTCTTGACGATCAATGCATTGTGTAGTTACAGTGAAGAAATGTGTTTTGAAGCTACCAAAGACGGTGTTTTTGAGATATGTGTAAGGTTATTGGAAGATGATAATGAGAAAGTGAGGCGAAATGCGAAGTGTCTGATTCAGGTCTTGCAGGGGAGGAGTTTTACTGGTAAATGTTGATGGAACAGATTTCGAATGGAGGTGAGTTGGTTTCAATTTTTCAATTTTAACTGGTGGTTTTCTATCATTAGATCCTTGTACATAATGAACAAAAGAGTTAGATATGGTGGAGGAAAAAATATCCTTTTCTTCTGTTGTATATTGAAAATAAAGATGATAGAGATTTAGGGTCCTTTTGATCTAGTTGTGATCATGCAGAAAACAGATACAATTCACAATTTGTTTGAATGGAAAACGGGTTTGGATCCATATAGGTTGTTCGTTGCGCCTTACGTAGTAAATCATTATTTGCTCCTTGATCCATTTGGGGCTGATGTTGCTTATAGATCGAAGCTGTGAAATGTAACACTTGGTTGGTAAGATGTCACTATCTGTTGTTAATGGAAAAACGGATGCATTATTGAGCAAATGATTGGTTGAAAACTGAATATTATGCATTCACTGTGAGTTGATTTTCAAGATGAATGTCTACTTCCATTTTGAATTGCTGTTTTATTTTAATGGAGTTATGTTAGTGATATGAGAAACTGATGGAGCTCTTTCAATATGGTTGTTGAGGTTGTTATTCCTAATGCTCTGTTTACATTGCATTAAATTTGTTGCACCTGTTGAGCTTTTATGTTAGTTGTAACTTCCCATGAAAAGATTCAACTTAATGTTGTGAAAGTGTTGGATTAGAAGAAGTTCAGGGTAGTTCCTTGTTTTTTTCATAGAACTTGTATCATCAGTTTGCGGACAATATAGACATAATTCCCATGTTCGGAAACAGAATTTCAATTAGTTTAAAACTTTTTTTTCTTTAGGAATTCTTATCTAATATGCAGTACTTATTGTATGGCATTGAATGAGATTAGGTATTCTATGAATCAGGAATGAGCACCAACAGTCCATATCATGCATGACAGAAGGTAGATAAAAAGGTTAGATGGGATCTCGTCCTTTCACCATCACCTAAGCCATGTGCTTTGTTATCGAAGGGGTGAATTACTTGATTGCACTGTTAAGTAGAGAAGTTATTTAACTCCATTAGTCCATTGCACATCATCCAGAGCCACATTGAATCTAACTTGATAGGTTATCTAATTTTTACTTGTTCAGTGTTAAAATATCATTCTGGAAATCAAATCGCACACTGTATTTTTTATTTTGTTTGTTGTTAGTTAGCTCCTTATTTTCTTAATAGTCGAATAGAATAAATGGATGTGTTGCCTTATTCACCAGTGCAGTGCGGAGCTTAATCATTCAGATGTCAGATTTAGGGAAGATTATGACCATTCTGTTGAAGCGTTTTATTAATCATTTGATCGTAGATCAGATCATTATTACTCTGTATTCTTTTAAGAGGATTGGTAACTGTTCATCACTTATCCCGTGCTGACTCAAACCCTTGACATTTCAGCTAGAGGTGATTAGCGAAACCTTTATATTGCACTTCGTTGTCATGGTGCACCAGAGCAATGACTACTCTGATATGCCAGTATGCTATCCTCGATGTCCTGCTTTAGTAAAGTATTTGGGTAAACTATAAACTTTGGTTTGAGGGATTCTACTTTACAAGCAGGGTCATATAACTTGATTGTGATTAGATGTTGCAACTTGCAAGCACAAGTGACCAGTCCACGTTAAAAATTGATACAAAAAATGAAGCCTTGAATGATAATAAGATAGACCATTCCCTAAGAAGAAGTGGTCTAACTAACTATCCAACAAAGTCAAATAAATTCATCAAAACTTTCTTACTAAAGAAATCTACATATACTAAAGACTCAATTGAAATGGTATGTCCAATTTGTCTGTCTTTTCTGCTCCATTCCATATTAAATATGATGTGCTCTTTATAGTAATATATTTGGTCAGTGGATTTCTTTATATGCAAAATGCTAATGGACCTTTGGTGAGTAGGACCTTAGGATTGCATTTGCAGTATTGATTCGTCTGCCACTGGGGAAAACAATTTTAATTAGTTGATAAATTTCCAGGAAACAAGGGAACCGCGTTTTTTAGCATCACTTCTGTTGAATTTCTTTCCCCTTATTAAAAAAAGGTGACATTATTCTTACGGAGTATATTCTTGAGTAGCTGTAATATGATACGAGTAAGAGTAATGGCTGCCGGCCTAGGAAAGCGATATGTTGTTCAACTACTTACATGTTTTGACGTAATAACAATTTGGATCATCAATTGATAACTTATTGGAGGTAGGATAGGGAAATTATTATATTAACATATTTTAATGTCTCTAAAAATATTTTGGCTTAAACAAGGTAGGAGTTTGATAGTATGAAACCTTATTTTTAAAATGACAAACGTGTTGTTTCCTAATTGAACCAATAGTGTGATGCAAACAATATCTATTTCTTTACAATATAAGAAGATAAGAAGACATCAATCATTTTAATTTATTCCATCATATTCTAAAAGCTCATAGAACATAAAATCTTTGACTCGTAGGATCGGATTCATTAGTCCATTCAATTCATTTTTACGTTTTCGTTTTTGAATTAAGTTTTTTGATTTTGAATTGAAATTTTATCATTAATATCTTTTTATTTAAATTAATAAGAATATTAAAAAATATAATTATGAAAATATTTTGAAAAAATAAATCCGAAATGAATATAAATATATATATATACTAAAAACGAAATAAAAATACCTTTGATTTTGCTTCCAATGACAATAAGAGTTTGCAAAGATCTACAAATCTACTGACCAATAAAAAACATCCATCAGAACCTTTATCTAACTAGAAAATGTACGCAGCGCTGCACGTGAAGTATTTACGCTTCAAACATTTAAACCCGAGATAATAAATAAAGTAATTAACTATTTACGTAAATTTTATATAAATTATAATTTTTATTTTATATTATAATTCATTTTGTTCATATTATATGATCCCTTAAAAATTTGTAATAATATAGTTTTAATAATAGATTAAAAGTTTTGCTACTACTACTTTTATTTTCGCGTTTAATAAAAATTACATTATGTAATTTTATTTATTGTTAGAAAATATCTCTTTTCTTTCACAAAAAATACACCTTATCTTATTTTTATTTATCGTTAGTAAACATGACTTCTCAATTGATTATAGTATAAATTATTCATAGTTCTACTATTCAATTTTATTTTATGCATCTATTTTAACATCATTTATCGACTCAATAATATTTGCACAAACCGAATAATATCAAAACGTTTTTATAAAATTCTCTAATTTTAGCCATGCAAAATACCAAAAAGAGAACATACATTGGGATGTCCTTGCTCAAACGTGAAATACTCTTAAAATTTAATTATAATAAAAATCAAATCTTAATAAAAGACGACATATCTAACTATATCTTGTGTAATAATTTTTTTTAATAAAAAGTTAAACCTGAATAGTATATATGTGATTAATATTATCTGTATATGAAAATTTTTAAATTTTGACATAAATAATAACTTTAATATAAATGTCACAATTAAGCTATTCAAATAAGCATTTAGTGGTACCGATTTGTACATTGAATCGCTCATCAATAAAGTGGATTATATATTCATAATATACATATATTCATGCATGTATTTTCTGTAATTATAATATAGATAAAACTAATATGAGTATTATTACGACAATATACTTATTTAGTTTGCTAATTACTAATCAATATTAAATAGTGAAAATTGAATTTTTAATTCCCTTTCATATATTGAATTCAACTCTAATTAATTATCGTGATATATAGCTTTATGTATAAAGATATTTTTATTTAAGCATCAAAACTAACATGTTATATATATTATAATAAAGAAAATTAAATTTCCTCAAATAAAATATCCAAATTTATTACTTCCAGATTGTCATGCTTTGATTTATGTGCTCTAAATCGATGAAACTTTTATGCCTTCATTGATAAACATAATTTTGATTAATAAATTTAACGTCAATATTAAAGCATACTTAAAATATTATAATTTGATAATTTTCACTCAACATTATACAATAGAAATAAAAATATTTGAATTTAACATTTAACTGTGAAAATACAAATTCTAAACCTTGACACCGATTGGGGGATTCGAGGGAGTATTAGATATGTAACTTGATACTTCTTTTATTTCAATTGTTGAATGTAAGTACAAAATATCACATAATAATTTAGATATATATTCTTTAATAGTAATTTTTTGGATTAGAAAAATTATTTTTTAATTTATAATTGAATAATTATCATACAAATTTTTTTAGTATGAGTAGACTAATTCATTGTACTAAAATAGAATTCTACTTATCATATGATAAAATTAAAAAATCAAAGATAATATTATATCAAACACTTTATCTCGGCTTGCAAAGATGTTGAATATTTTTATATAATTGGACGAAGATGTCGATAATGAAATATTTTAATTAACATTATCGTGATGAAAGTGGTAAAAACTTTATTATACGCAGAGTAGATAATTTCAACTATATTTGAATCAAGAGTAGAGTTTTTAGGCAAAATATTAGGACTTATTAATTATTGAATTGTTATAGAAGTCTATTTTAAAATGTTAGAAACATATTTTTCTATCAATAGAAACTAATATAATAAGGGTAATATAATAATTAGTAATATAAAAAGGGAAGAAACACAACTCACATTTTTATAAGTGCGGTGATTGAAGTTTATAGTGGTTAATCCTTATTATATTGGTACTAGAAGTAAATATGTATTTTAATGTTATTGATTGAAACTTTGATCATTAATAACTACGTAATTATATACTGAATAATTGATGTTATAATGATATTTTTTTTTAAAATCCAATGATATTAATTGCATGTGTTCGAATAAGGAAAAATTAATAATTTGCAGTGAAAGATAAGACACCGAACTGTGAACTAAAATATATCTAGTGTAATATTTTGTTTGTTTAAGAGTATTTGCGTAGCTTAATCTACCTTTATTGAAGATTACAGGTTGGTTAATCCTTATTACATTGCTTATTTTTAGAGTAAATATGTATATTAATGCATTTAAATAATTGAATGGAACTTTCTCCAAAGAAAATTTTAATCGATGTTTTTGGTTTTGAAGTAGTGAAACTTGAATTATCAATAACTATTTAAATATGTGTAGAATAATTACAAGTAATAATATTATTATGATATTTTAAAAACAAGTCAAAAGGTATAAATTGCATGTGTTAGAATAAGGAACGAAAATGTTATTTGTTGTGAAAACTAGACACTAACTGCTGGAAATTGCACCGAGGCCATGTAATTACTGGAAATCTCACGAAGTGGGTGTTGAAAAGCTGTTGCTCTAAAGTCCTGGCTACTAACGCACAAAATTGGAAAGGTCAGATATATACTCATTCTGCCGCCACCGAACTCTGCACTTTGATGTAAAGCTAGCCTATATCACTGGTAATAATAGGCCACGGGTTCAATTAAGGTAGATCAAGTGTAATCTTTGGTGTGTTTTGAGAGTATTTCTATGCTTAGTTCACCTTCATTGAAGTTTACAGGTTTAGAAGTTGGTCAATCCTCATTACATAGTTGTTTTAATGTCATTGAATGATACTTTGAGATCTAACTATTTTGAAGACATTTTTAAAGAGGGATTCGTGAATCGCTATTCTTTTGAGCCACAGATTTCTTAAAGACTTTATCATGAGCCAAGGGAACACTAGCCTTCTTTGGGACGCCAGGTGTTCATCCCAACGAAGCATCGACATGTAAGTTTTCCCCATTCGAACCCTCGCCCAGCGTTGCCATTGGAGAGCCTCGTTGAGATTGTCTTACAACATCTCCTTATTGATGTTCTATCGCGTATTTACCTTTAATTCAGATTGCCAAAAAGTTTCGTGATAAGAGGTCTTATTGTTAATTTGTTGTGATTTTGTTTGAATACAAATTTTGATTCATATGGGGATGTTAGATAATTGTTTGTGAATCCAAAATTTGGCAATCCTTTTGTGTGTCAAAGAGGTGTGCTAAGATTGGAATGAGGAAATGGAAGTTTTGAATTTTCATTGCCTCACATCGAGTGTAGCCGCTGGGAACAACTCACTTTATAAGTAAAGCAGCCCCATGACTTAATAAATCGATTGACTTACAATACCAAAACTCCCGCTACCGCTGGGTGCAAACGCGAAAAATGAGCTCGAAATTGTGAATCCAGTGCTTGCGGTGCAACCGTGGACACACGCAGCCAAAAAGTGGCCATGAGCCAACCTTGGCCGCGGGTCAAGCTAGTTTTGCATTTTTTGAATTTGAAATGAGAATTCAAAGCACTTCCAAAACGCTTGATTACAACATTTCGCCTCATCAATTGCATTCAAAGGCCGCCGTTACAAACGTTATGCTCCTTTCCTATATCTATAGATCATCTAGCAAAATTTCCCATAGAGTTGGTAGGAACAACACACACTAATGTTGTCAAAATCCCGAGAGCTCATCCTCTCTCGCATTTTTCGATGTCCTGCTTTTAGATGATACTTCAAGCTCGCTCACTAAGTTCGGATTGATGCACTAGCGCTTGTAGCCGGCTGCAATATTTTATCCTAGTGAAACAATCACCTCTTACTCGGCTCCTAAGCACCAACGGGAAAGATGTCTAACTGCTTTGCTGAAAGGCTCACCGTGACTGATCCCAGTTTATTTATATGTTGTTCCTGTGTTGGTTGTAATCGAATGAATACATTTTTGTTGTTCTTGTGTAAAGTGTTGTGTTACAGCCCGTGATTCCCTTATTAGTTCTCTCTCACAACTTCTTAAAACAGATTGCTTGGAGCCACATTGTCAAATATTTTGCCACGGAGTCCAATAAGCTGATACTCGCTATCAATGTAAGTGTTATTGAGAATGTTCCTCCGTGGGGTCGCTGAGAGCTGTTACTTCGTGTCAAGCTGTGGTCATATTGCTCCTCCTTGCCCCCGGAGATGTTTCAAGTGGTTCATCGTCTTCGCCGTTGCTGGTGTCACTCTTCCACTGCTCCCGATGTTGTTTCGGGAGTCGCTGGGTCGGGTGTTGGGTCCGGCGGCCAAGTACCTCGGGCGCGGTGGTTCGAGTTGTTCCACCAAATTTTGCTACAATAAAGGATATTATCAGATCCTCAATCCCTCCGAATGCCCTTGCGGATGTAAGAATGGTCAACCTAAGCCTCCGGCCTTTTGTATGTAATTTCAAAAAAGATAGAGAGACCAAATGATGTTCTATCTCACCCATCTTGAACTTTTAACGGTTCTTGGTCGAGAAACCTCCAACGTTCAAGACGACGGGTGTACGGAGTTTCGCCGCTGGGTTGCATGGAAACACCCGACTATTTCGAGTCGGAACTATGTGTCGACGTATCTATCGGATGATTTGTATAGTGTATAAATATGAGACTCAAGACGCGGGTGCCAAGAAATTTATCAGGGTAAATTTTGACTATCTTAAGGAGGATGGCAATCGGTGGAGGATCAAGTTCTAGAATCCTCGAGATAATCTTCCATGAAATTCATTAAGCAGGGTACGTGTGTTGGATCGAAATGTTCAAAGTTGCGGCTATAATTGAGAAATTGCCCCCATCTTGGAAAGACTTCAAGAATTATGTGAAGTACAAACGGAAGGATATGAATCTGGAGCAACTTTCCGTTCACTTGAAGATGGGATTGTGAGTATTTATCCCAACTCCTCTATGGGAGAGTCTAAAGCTAATGTTGTTGAACATGGGACTTCTTCAAGATCTTTCAAGGGGAAGAAGAAGAGTGATTTTGCCCTTAGGGGAAACTCTTTCAAAAAGAGTGGTTCTACTACAATTTAATAAGGTTTTGACGTATGCAGCCACAATTATAACAAACGAGGTCATAAGTCCTTCAAGTGTAAACAACCCAAGAGGAGTAACAATGGGAAAAGCATGGCGAATATGGTCACCAAAGAATTAGATGAGATGAACTTATCAGCTCTGATTTCTGAGGTGAATTTTTGTCCAACCTACAAGATGTATGGTCGATACCGGTGCTAATATTGTCAAATAAGGATCACTTTTCTACATTCAAGCCACTTACGAATGGTGAGAAGATGTACATGGCGACTTAGTAACTCTTAACATTGAGTGGAGAAGGAATCGGTGGTGCTCAAGATGACTTTGGGAAATGAAGTAACTTTGAAGAATGTTTTGGTGCATGCCTTAACTCAAAGAACTCAGGTTTGGCTCCCTACATAGCAAGAATGCATTTAAACTTGTAATCGAGTCTGATAAAGTTGTACTTTCTAAGTCGGGCATATTTGTTGGAAAAGACTATGTGTTAGATGGCCTTTTCAAGATGAATGTAATGGTTGCTTTATCAAGATGAATAAAGAATGCTGCCATGCTTGTGAGTATTCTAATTTATGGCACAAGAGGTTAAAGCCATGTGAACTCTAATTTTCGTGAAGAACGACGAAGTTGAATCACATACCTAATGATTTTATCGATAAGAATTACAAGTGTGAAACGTGTGTTGAAGCAAAATCGACGAGGACAACATTTCCAACTGTGGTTTGAAATAATAAGATTCTCGATCTTGTTCACAATGACGTCTATGATATGATCTCAGTTCAATCCAAAGGTGAAAATGAGTATTTTATCACCTTTGTAGACGATTGCACAAAACTTTTCTATGTATACTTGATGAAAAGTAAAAATGAGGTAATAGATAAATTTTTACTTTATAATGAAGAAGTTAAAAATCAACTTGAGAAAAAGATTAAAGTGGTGCGAAGTGATAGAGGTGGAGAGTATGTCTCACCTTTTTGTTAATTTTGTGCTGAGCGAGTTCACGAAGTGACCCTACCATATTCTCCTCAATCTAATGGGATTGCTGAAAGGAAAAATCGATCATTGAAAGAGATGATGAACACCATGTTGATAACTTCAGGCTTACCTCGATGAATGTCGGGGGAAACAATTCTCACAACCAACTACCTTCTAAATAAAATTCCTCGCAAGGATGAAGATAAAAATCCATTTGAGTTGTTCAAAGGTAGAGCTCCAACCTACAAATATCTTCGAGTGTGGGGGTGTTTGGCAAAGGTCATGATACCTCCTCCTAAGCAGTTGATGATTGGTCCTAAAACAGCTGGATGCTGATCTTTATCGATACGCCACAACAAGACGCATATCGGTTTCCTTGTTCATAAGAGCGATAATTCACTCTTAATGAACAAGAATACAATATTAGAGTCACGGAATGTCACGTTCTTTTAATGTGATTCGATGAAGTCTAATGAAGCGTGTCAAGGACTCTTAAAAAGGACACATGAATTCGAGGGTGTTAGAGATTCTATCGTATAAATAATATTCTACTAATACTATGAATACGAATTCCATGATCACTACTACTTGTATAAACAATAATTAAAGAGACATAAGTATGTACCGTTCTTTGGGAATCAAAGCAGCTAGCGGAATATGATGATGGAGATCCTTCTAGCATCCAAAGTAGAATGCCTCCAAGAGTTGTCCACACCAACGAATGGAATGTTTCCTCCTGAGTTTTACTGTAACCTCGTTTAAAATATTAAACCTAAGCATTTTATAATATAAAAAATAAAAGGGCTTCTTTCTCCTACCACTCGACTAAACGAGGGGGGCGGGGGAGAGAGCTTTTGCCTTCATTGCTTCTCAAAGGAGAAGTTGAACGAGCACCCTCTTCATCCGCTGCCGTATTTATATGTAGGTTCGAGGTCCTAAATTTTAGGCTCACCAAGTGATGAAGAAAATCTCCTTCTTCCTTTCTCCTCCTAGTCGGCCATTTTACGGGTAAGATTCCAAAATTGGAATCTACCCCAAAATTTCCATACAAGTTCATTTTAAACTCCGGAAGTTATAATCGCATTAAAACTTGATTTCGTTGTACGTTGCGATTCTTCTTAGGGCTCGACCGAAAAGACCATATATTAATAAATATTAACCTAACATTATTCGATAATATATCGGGATTATGAGCTTTAATTCTAGTAAGCCATCATAATCTCTAGTTTCATATCGAAAGTATCCTATCACGAACATCGCCATACAATCAAACTTATATGTGAACTTAAACTTGTAACGAAAGTTAATCGATTGTACAACGAATTGTTCAACGTGACATCATTTCAAATATCTCATAATTCAGTCATTCCCATTTGCCCTTTTGACGACATTGTATCAACGATTCCTTCGCATCGGTTTTCCAACAAATAGCTTATTGCATGATTATTGTCACTAATCTTCGCGACTGTAGTTTTCTTGGTTTCATGAATTAATGCGATATCCAGCACCAAGCTGGAGATGGCCATCACAATCGCCCTTAATTCACCAAGATATCAGAAAACTACCGACATATCCGGTTGTACGAATCCCATATAATGTATAGGTCTTTCCATCCTTACATTTGTAGCATACCCAACAAAATGTCGTTATAGTTTTCCTTTTACAGAAAACGTTTGACACGGTAAAAGTACATTACTCTTGTAAAATGAAATCCTGGCACGCAAGTCGAAGAATCCCCATCTAACTTTAAGTTCTGTGAGAATCCCCTTAGGACGTTGATATGTTATCTTCTAAGCTTTCAATCGGGCGGTCATGTCCAAATTCCTCGCACTCGAATCGGCCGACATGCATACCAGATGATTGATTAGAGTTCACTCCCTTTCTCGATCCAAGAAACGCGTGATCCGCATTAACCTATCACACACTAGTCATTGGGTGTGTTCGATTCGACCGCTGAACACCGACTCAGTGGGATGAGCAATCTCGTGGTTCTCTAGGCTTGATTGAGGATTTCTTGTTCAGATCACATATCTGAAGATCTCTCTAGACAACCTTAGATTGCTAATGGAATCAAAGTGTCATTACTTGGACAATGAAGTACATATGTATATGCAATATATAAATATATACAAACATATAAACAAGATAAATATATTTATTGAATTGAGAAGCTTGAAATTCATACATTATCTTGACAATTGAAACACTTATAATGAAAACTGGCTCACACTAAAACTAATGCCATTCACATACACTCCTCAATCCAGCATTGTGCATGTGCTTTTCATGTTTGACTTATGTTAGTGGCTTAGTTAGGGGGTCGGCTAAATTATCGTCTGTGTCTACTTTACATAGCTCCACATTTTCACCACGCTCTTGAATGAGATGGTATTTCCCCGGAGTACATGCTTGATCGTTATGTTCTCTGGTTCCCTTAGCTTCGAGAAATTGAACCGTTGCCGCATAATAGTTGTACTGGATTCTCAATGCTAGGTACCACTCAAGTTCATTTACGAACTTTTTGATCCAGCCTACCTTCCTTTGCAGCCTAATGCCGCAGAATGTACTCAACTGTCGAGTAGCCACGCTTGCTTGGTTTGCTATCGCACTTCTCAAGACACCGGCCCAATCGCTCAAGCACATAACGAGACTGAGATCTAAAATCATCTCCGTCGGTTTGGAAACTGGCATCGGTGCAGCCTTCTACTAACAAATTGTTTTTCCCTCCGTACACGAGACACACATCCTTAGTTCTTCTTAAGTACTTAAGGATAGCCTTTACCATTGTCCATTTTCCAGCCAAGAACGCCTATCGTGTACACAACATTTATTATTACGATAGATCCCATGACGAGGCATATTAAACTTTACTCATGTTCTTTATCTCAATTTCCTCAAATGGAGCCGCCGAATCCATCGAGAGATATTCCATGTCTCATGAAGATTACAATTCTTGAGTTCTCCATATGGAATCTATGCGTAAAACTTATCAATAGCAAGTGTTCTAGCTCATTCCAATGAGCCTCTTTCAATCCATTCTATGTATCTTGGATTACAAGAATGTACCGGCTTCTCCTAGGTCCTTCATTGAGAAAACATTTACACACTAAGGCTGATCACTCAAGCATTGGTATGTCATTTCCAATGATTAGTATGTCATCTACATATAGGACCACAAATGTAATATGGCTCCCACTAACCTTCTTGTATACACAAGAATCTTCTTCGTTTCTAGCAAATCCAAAACTTTTGATTGCTTTATCAAACAAAGATTCAACTTCCTCGGATGTCAAGCCTCCATAGATGGATATGTGTGTAGCTTGCAAACCTTCTAGGTCCTTTTAGACATGTAAATCCGGAGGTCATATGTACACGCCCTCTTCTAGATTCCTATTCATGAATTCCGCTTTTAAATCCATTTGTCATATTTCAAAAAGAACGGCTAAGAGAATTCGAATGGATTTAAACTTCACAACTGGGGAGAAGGTTTCATCATAGTCGATTCCTTGAATCGGTTTGAAATCTTTGGCTACTAATATAACCTTATAAACATGGACGTTTCAATCTTTATCCAGTTTTTGTTTAAATACCCATTTATACTCAATGGGTCTTGCACCTTCGGGTAAGTCTATCGATGTCCATACTTTGTTATGGTACATTGAGTCGATTCAATTTCTTTTTGGCTAAAAAGCCATTCATCAACAGTCTTTCTTCATTACTTCTTCATACGGGCATGGCTCGTCACTTTAACTAAGAAACCTTCCCGCATTTATCTATCTATTGCCGACGAAGTTCTAATGCATCTTCTCAGGTCAGTTGATTCTCAAGAAGCTGGTCTGTGGCTTCCCGTGGGTCGAGCGGAACTTCTTCTATGTAAGAAGGATCCATCTCCTGAGGAGATTCAAAAGTACTCTTAACGGAAACTTCTCCTCGCTCTTTTGAACAAAGCTCGGTTATCATTGTCCTGAGTCTATCCATATATTCCCCTCTCTTTCAAGGAAGACACCAGCATTTAGCAATAAAAATTTCCTTATTCTCATTTTTATGATAGAAGTAACACCCTAAAGTTTCCTTGGGGTATCCAGTGGGTTCTTAAACCACAACTCATGCGGAGTTAAAGGAGCTGATTTTTGTTGGAACTTTATTTATTGTATGCATTGCAGTTTGTAATGCATATCACCATAGATTGGCCGGTAGTGTTGAGGTACTCATCATTGATCGAACCATATCTAAGAGGGTTCGATTCCTCCTTTCTTATAGACTACAGAAACCTCCTTTACAAGCTGCCATTGACCACATACTTAAGTACGTGAGGATTTCCAATAAATCAAGCGAATCTTTCACCGGTTCCAATGAAGGGCGAGTTGGTTGACAACACTATTTTATGTGTTCCGGGTCGAGTCCGGGTCGTGTCAAGTAATATAATGAATAAGTAGAGTGTCGAATCCACAAATCCCAATCTAATAAGTATTAATTTTTTTAATCCTTAATTAATCCAATAATGAAATATGACTTTCTTATCTAGACTAATTAATTAAATTGAATAAGAATTTCATTTAACTAAACTAATTGAACGAGAAAGCAGTGGGTTTACTTAATATGGAAAAGTATAGCCGTGACACACGATTTATTCGATCATCGTACTCAATTCACTTAGTAGTTCCTTTATTAATTCATAACAAAAAAGTCATGTTTACACAATTGATATTACATCTCGCTAACACCAATTATCCCCTAAGAAGCTAACTATATCTCTATGATACTAAAATAGGAGACCTTATTAACAACATACGCTTGTAAAATTACACACCTGCATTACTCTTATATCTCTATGGTAAATGAAACACGTGTTCTTATTATTAATTCGCTTAATAACCCTATTTCTAGCAATTAATCACTTATATAAATAATTTAATATTGATATCAAGATATTAAAGGTAACTATGCACACAATCGTAATTTGCAAATCAGAATAAACTCAATCTCAAGAAATCAAATCATCTCGATCCAACTCACATCATGGTCCCAATACAATAAATTAGTTCATAATGAAAGATGAGAAATGCATAAGTTCAATAACAACCATCCTCAATAATAAAAATAGACTTTAAACGGATATTATTCAAACCAAACAAATCATAAGAAAGCAGAAAGGTTGTTGTCTTCTTCCTTGAATTCTCCAACGTGACAAGTTGACCAAGTGTAGCAATCACCATCTCTAGAATACTTTTGTGCTTATATTCAACAATAATTAGCCTCTCATTTTCCACCACTTTTTTTTTGTATTTGATAATTCCATAATCCCAATTGACATTTTTGGGCCAGCGACTACTAATCCCTTCATAAAGCTGTTCAACATCCTCGCTAAATGTTCAATTACTTCACTTTAATGTATAATCAGCTGTGAATCTAATAAGATGAAAACAAGTAAAATTATCTCATTAAGGCAAAAATAACATCAATTAATACTCACTGTTTCAAACATATAATAAACACTTATCACACCCCCACACTTAAGCTCTTGCTTGTCCTCAAGCAAATGACATAAAGAAACGAGACAAATCAAACATCCAAGGATCTCAAGCTCTTTGTATATCAATGAGTTCTCAGACAACAATCAATCATGAGTAATGACTCCTACTACTTAGCTCAACATAATATCATCAATTCATCAGAGTAGACAATTCTGCTAGTGAATTTCTCACTTCTTACATCACTCTATTGTACTGTTGTTACTATTTACTTATCAAATCTCTGAATCATGAATGTTTCTACCATATGCTTGGTTGTACATCTATCAATCCATCAACAATGCATTTAAACATAATTCGTAAGGTCTTTGTAGGTTGTAACGGGGCTTCAGATGAAGTGTAGGAAACATATTTGGCTCTAAACTTTAATACTCAAGGAGATGTGAAACTCTGAATTAACTATGTTAAAAATAGCATGTTTAAGCAGCTACAACCTTCAGCACAACATCCTACATCCCATTCGCCATACCATCCTTCACTTGCCACATTACTTATTCACTTTTTTTTTCGTTTTATTCTTTTTATTATAGAGGTACACACATAAACATCAAGGACATTTTTCTATTTCTTTTGAGGCACATTTTCTTTTCACTTTGAAATCATATTTCGCACTATGCACTTCTACATCTTTTTCCTTTTTTTTTTCATCCCACTCTTCCAATGATTTCTCCTTCCCCCACACTTGATTACTTCAATCTCTTAACAAGCCACAATTCAACATAGATAATTAAAAGTTACACACTCCCAGAGGGACAAATATGGTAAAATAAGGCTTATAAGGTTTATAGGCTTTAATGCAAATATAATCACAAAAAGAAATGTCATATTTAGGCCTGGCAAATACTAGTGGATACTATATCAAGTTAACCTTTATCGGAAAAGTAATTATAACCTAAATGCTTCATCATCTTATGGTATGCATGCACACAAAGTAACAGGAGACAAATTCAAAACAAGTTCTGAAGAACACAAAACATGACAGAATATCACACGAAGAAAAAAACTCCAGCATAAAATTAGACACAAAATCTCACCAGGTAGGTTTATATCACTAAACCAGAATATATCTACTCTAACTCCAATCAGAAAGTCATATCAGCTAAGAAGTCAAGTCACAACTCAATCAATCATGTTACAATTCATCATCGAATGACATACAATTCACTATCGATCCAAGGACATTAATTCATCAGGTATTTAGTAAAATTCATTTGAGGACAACAATTCTAGACAATCAAGATACACCCCCCACACTTGCACAAGGCATTGCCCTCAATGCATAAACAATAAAAGCTAAACAAGAAAACTTCCCTGACAAAGTCAATGAGGTACGCTACCCATATCAAGAGGGAGAGCGAATTGAGATCCAACTATCCTCCTTGTTGCCCAACTTACGCAAAATCTGCTTCAGCAGATCCTCATGGTGATCCAATCTACGCTTTATCAATGCTTCATGAGCATCCAACCGTTCATCAAAGTGCATAGCCCATTGGTGCCATGTCCGAGCATTGCTAGTAGGCTCCGATGGTGCAAATTGGCCTGCATGGGACTGGGCTTGAGACTAACTCTCCGTGCTAACTGAGCAAGATTAAACACCTTCTTCGACGGTACCTGAAACAAGTGAGAATCTAGAGGAACACCAAAATGCTGGAAAACCAATGTTAGCAATCGAGGATACATGCACTTCTTTGTGCTTATGCACATATCAATTGTAGGCAGTGCAAGCTAGAGCTTGCAGCCCATTCAAATTTCCACGTAACATCCTATAAAGGAAATAAACATCTCTACGCCTAACTCCACTCTCATGGGTTGTAGGAACGACATTATGATGCAACAGAGATAACATCAAGACTCCCCACATTTATCTAAGCTAGCTGGCCGATATTTCAAGGCTTATTTATCAATTGTGGTCCCAAATGCACACCTGCTGCCAAGACGCTAGATATCAAGTGACAGGATTCAAATGAAACTAAGCATAAGCAATGTCTACATTAAATTCGTGATCAATAGTCATTCGCTCGGGCCCCAGTGTCAAAGATACCCTCGTTAGACGGACTCTCAAAATTTCGTATAATTTTTTAATAGTCACTGACATGGACTCTTTAACATTGGTACGAATCACTAAGGACTTAAAGTTACCTTTATCCTCCATATTTGCATAAAATGATTTCGGACAAGATAAACATAGGCCTCCTGAGGAGCAACTACACCCCAACCAAAATCATCAAAGTATTGACAAATGTCATGCTCAGCCTCTATATCGGCCCCTACCGCCTGCTAAAAAAGAACAACATTCTCCTTTCTAGCAGTATACCAAGTGAAATTAGCTGCCCGAGGTGAATGTTACGACAGAGCCATTAGATACGCACAACTCGTGATGTAGCTCAGACTACCCATTTGCGTTTAGGAGGCATTAATTAGTTGACTCACTCCACCACACCAAAGCAATGACGACACACAAGACTACAAAAAGTGAAAAAAAAATAAAGATTTATGTTCTAAACGCATTTAATTTTGCTAACAACGACGGCAATTATTTATCAATACTAATATAACCACAACAATCAATTCAATGACCTAATTTAGAGAAATGGAATTAACAATCAATTCACACCTGAAATTGGAACAATTGCACACATGGAGCATAAATAATAGGGTAATTAGTCAAGACATGAGAAATTAATGTAACTCCCAATAATTCAAGAATTAAACGGAACCAAAACAACCATAACAATGGGACAAAACTGAATAAAATCAACGTAAACGAAAAATCAAACTAACAAAAAACAATAAGAGAAAAGAAAAGGAACAAGAAAAATAAGAAAAAATGAAATAAAATAAATAAATAAAAACAAAAAACAAAAATTAAAAATGTAATAATAAAATTACTGGGGTTACTCGGAACCGATATGAGACGGCATTGAATTCGAGTCACCTGAATCGACGGGCGCCTCGTGAGCAACAAAGTGAGTGGGGGTGGGTTTGTGGTCTTGTTCTTGTTTTTGTTTGGTGAGATGCTGAAAGTGACGCAGCCTCGCTTTTCTTTTTATTCTTTTGTTTTGATTTTTTTGTTTTTAATTATGACAAGCAAGTGTCACTCATTTGACCTCACATTGTCGTGGATCATTCCAATTTCGAAGTTTAACAAAAAGACACGACACAAAAAACAATATAAAAATTGGGTTGCCTCTCAATGAGCCCCACGCTTAACGCCTTTTAGCCCGACGACGACTCCGCAATCATTCAATGAGTGGTGCACACAAGATTACCACCCTATTCACTCTTTCCACATGTCCACCATAATAATGCTTCAAGCGTTCACCATTTACTATAAAAGTGCCCTTCTTCTCATGATTTATTTCCACTGCACCATAGGAAAAAACTTGGCTAATAGTAAACGGTTCGACCACCTGTGATTTGAACTACTCCGAAACAACCGTAGTCTAGAATTAAACAACAAAACTTGTTGTCCAACTTGAAATTCGCGATGCGAGATTCGCTTATCATGATTAACCTTGGTTCGCTCCTTGTAAATTTTTGCATTTCATAAGCTCCCAAGCGAAATTAAGCCTATCAGATCCATCAATCTCTTTTCAATTCGCATCCTTCAAGTCAAAATTCGTGAGGTTTCACCGCTTCAATGCTTTATGTTCAAGCTCCACCGGAAGGTGACATGCTTACCATAAACAAGAAAAAATAAGGAGACATAGCAATGGATGTCTTAAAATGCAGCTTCTATATGCCCATAATGCATCATCTAACTTCGTGAGACCAATCCTACGATGTATCTTAATGATTCTCCAAATGCACTTAAGCTCTCTATTAGAGAATTCAGCCTGCCCATTTGTTTGAGGGTGATATGGCAAGGCAACTTTATGGGTGACCCCATATTTAGATAGCAAAGTATCTAAAGCCTTATTACAAAAATGTTTACCTTCATCGCTAATGATAACTTATGAGTCCCACATTCAAGAAACACATTTTTTAAGAAAGCATGACTACCTTGGCATCATTAGTTTGAAAAGAAGATGCTTTCCACCCACTTGAATACAGTCCACATACCAGAATGTATTTATTGGAGAAAGACGCATGAAAAGGACTCATGAAATCGATGCCCCAAACATCAAATGTTTCAATAGAAAAATATTATGTGGCATCTCTGCTCCGGGACATACCACTGCTCTCTCGACAATGATCACATGAATTGACAAATGTACTACAATTCTTAAATAAAGTGGGCCAATAAAATCCGATTGTAATACCTTGTACTGCTCGATAAAAACCGTATTGTAATACCTTGTACTGCTCGAAGAGATCTGTAATGACCTCCTGCCTCTCGGGCATGGCAATGTTCGAGGATGTCATCAATTTTTGTCTCAGGAATACACCTCCTAATGATATTATCGCTGAAACTGAACAAGAAATGAATCATCCCAAAAGTATCAGTGTCACATCGCATAAAAAATTTCTTCTTTGTCGCATGCACCAGTGGTAGCACTCCACTAACTATATAGTTAACAAAATCTGCATACCATGGTGGACTATTCTGACTGACTACCAACAATTGTTCATCAGAAAGGTCCCTTTAACGGGCAAGCTTCTTCTAAGGGCGATTCAATTCCCTAGATAAATGTCAACTACTATATTTTCAAAACCCTTTTTATCCCTCGATTTAGGTCAAATTTCTTGTAGTAAAAGTATTCATCTTATCAACCTAAAGTAACAACTTTGAAAGCAAATACTTAATGCGGTACGACGTGTATATTACCACGAGATCCTATGAGATATGATCTAAACTTATCCAAAGAAAACAACAACAATCAATTCATTCTCAAGAGTAGTGTAATTACGCTTTTATATCATTGAAGGTTTTGCTAGCATAGTAAATTAATTCGAAATACCTTCTCTCGATTCCTCTGTCTACATTGCAACAACAAAGATAATCACTGCATCACAATAAAACTTCAAATCGACGTGTCCAAATAGTGCAATCTATTCACAGATAAATAAGTTTCTGCTTCAACACATTAAAAGCCTGCACACACTCATTAGACATACGAAAAGGTGTATCTTTAACAAGTAAATCACATAGAGGTTTAGAGACCTTTTGGAAAATCGTTGATTTAAATTGCTAAAACCGGTACGACTAAGAAAATTTCTTACATCTTGACACGCCGATGGTTTCAATTACATCCACATTTTGCCTTATCGCCCTCTATTCCTCTTGAGGAAATCTTGTGACCGAGAACTATCCCTTCTTGAACCATAAAGTGACATTTTTCCCAGCCTCAAAGAAGATTAGTTTCTCACAACGCTTTTATCACAAGTCCAAGATTAAACAAACAATCATAAAAAGATCCAAAAATAGAGAAATCATCCATAAAGACCCTCGACATGCATTTCTCTTATCAAGTCGAAAAATATGGACATCATACATCGCCGAATGCTATTTACACAACATAATCTAAACGGCATTCGCCTAAAAGTCAATGTGTGTACCATATGACAATTAAATGTTGTTTTTTCCCCGATCCTCTCGAGCCACTACAATTTGGTTCTATCCCGAATATCCATCTAAAAGCAAGAGGGATACCTAACTACTCCTCTTAATATTTGATCAATAAATGGCAGAGGAAAATGATCCTTCCTAAGTTACAACATTTAACTTTTGAAAGTCAATACACATTCTCCAAATTTTTTACCACAGCTTCTAGTGGGTATCAATTCATATTTATCATTTTGAACCACAAAGGAAAGTCCCCTTCTTTGGTACAACTTGTACCGGACTCACCTGCCACTATCCGAATAGTGGCTAAATTATACTTGCATCCGTGTTTGAGAATTTCAGCTCTTACCACCTCTTTGAGATTAGGATTTAGTCGCCTCTGAGGTTGGATAGTGGACTTGGCACCATCCTCAAGTAGTATTCGATGCATGCACAGTGAAGGGCTGAGACCCTTAATGTCTGCTACTGTCCAACCAAGCGCCTTTTTGTGCTCTCCAAGTACCCTGAGAAGTTTTTCTTCCTGCACCTCACTCAACAAAGAAGAAATAATAACAGGTAATTCATTAGTGCCATGAAGAAAAGCATATTTAAGGTGCGAAGGCAAAGCCTTCAACTCAAGGGTATGAGGCTTTTCAATAGATGGTGTCAACTTTGATACACTGTGTCCTAGTTCCTCATACTACCTTCTACCAAGGGTATAACGTAGAAGGCCTGCATCCATATATGCTACCAATGATAATAAGTTTTCGATGACACTTACTCTTTAGTATTTGTTATACATAACTCAACTAAATCTAGAGACTTCAACTCACTGCCAAAGGTATGTTGCACTAACGTGACAACTACATCAATCGAAAACAATCATTTTGGCTATCATGAAATCCTTGAAAGCGACCAATGCATGTCAAAGACAACTTACCTCCCCCACTCTTAAGATGGACTCCGTCTCTTATGAACATCAATAAGGGTTCTAGTTGAAGCTAGAAAAGGTCTACTTGGCAATAAGGAATTTCTATCTCTAGCATATCTTTAGTACAAACAAAATCACCGGAAGATAAACTATCAACCTTTAACTCAGATATCTTCAATAACACCATATGTGTACACAAAGAGACCTCATCTACCATTGCAAAGAAATTATTGTACTCTTTGATATCGCTAAACCCAACCTATGACATACTGACAAAGGCATCAAATTTATACTGGCTCCTAAATCACACAACGCCTTACCAAATTTAATTCCACCATCAGACAAGTGGATCAGAAAGCCCCCCGGATCTTTAACTTTCGCAATTTGTTGATGATCGCGAACACTCTTCAACTGCTTCATGTTCCTGAATCTCCTTTTCTTCTCGATAAAACATCTTTCAGAACTTGGCATAGCCGAGAATCTCAAGGCCTCTACAAAAGGAATGTTAATATGCAACTTTTAAATATATCAAGAAATTTAGCAAATTGAGCATCGCTTTTGAAGCCTTTGAGGGTAGGGAATAGGGGTGGAATATATATCTCGGCATCGATTTATGCATGGAAACTTCCGCCGGTCACTATTTTTGCTCTCGTGAGTCGGCTCTGGCTTCTGGGAGCCCGCCACCTCAACCTCTAAACTTCGCCACCTCAAAGTGACTGCATTTAAAGATGTTCTCGTGGGTTCTTTTCGTGTTGCTTGGAAGAGAACCCACATTTCAAGTAGTCGAGCCTCAATCAATAGTCCTAATTTCTTCAACATTCTTCAAAGCTACATCTCTATTATGGTCTTTTTCCACCATTTGGGTTAACAACCTCTCAAGCTTATCCCAACCGGCGACTTTTTAGGTTTCAAATTTGGATTGATCGGTAAATCCTCGGTGGTCTCAGAACATTTTGGTTATTACTCCAAGACAAATTTGGGTGGTTCCTCCAAGTATTGTTGTAAGTATTAGAGAATGCACCATTTTGCTTGCCGGTTGAAATATTGGACATGCTCCTAGGCCTTCAAGACAAGATATATCTCATGATTACCACTACATAGTGTACACAAAGGGAACCATACTGGATCCTTGCACACCATGTCCATTTCATAGTTTCTCTAACCCGAATGGGCGGTAGGAGGCGACTGCAGCCCAACTTGTCATTTTATCAATCTCTAGGACCCCAACCTAATTCTTCTAAGATGTCCTCCAACAAGATAATTCCTCCAATAAGATATGTTTCATCGGGTGTCTTTTGTCAAACGCCCTCCAGCCAGGTATATCCAAGATAGCGCGGTGCTCGTGTCAACCCATTGTGGAAGGTTTGCATAAGATAAGGTCTTGGAAAGCTATGATTTGGGCACTTTCTGAGTAGGCCTTAAAAACCTTGTCACGCCACCCACCATCTCTCATCTTTCATCTGGCTGAAACACACAATGTCATTCTTCAATTTGGTGGATTTTGATGAGGAAAATACCGAGCTAAAAACTTTTGCACTACTTGCTCCCAAGTGGTCACATTTGTAGGAATCTGAGCATTCCACCACTCCTTCGCTCTCCCAGATAGAGAGAAAGGAAATAATAGTCGGTGGATAGAATCAGCCGGAACACCATTCACCTTCAGAGTAGCAGCTATCTCCATGAAATTTACTAGGTGTTCATTTGGAGTTCTATGACCCAAAGTCAATTGCACATGATTCTTCACATGTTGGATCAGTGCAGGCTTTAACTCAAAGTTATTGGCATTTATTGGTGGTGGCCTGAGCATGTGAGCACCAACCTCCAGTGTAGGTAGAGCATAATCCCTCAAAGTCATCCGAGGAACTACAACATTAGCTCCATCATCACCCACCTCAACGACATCCTGATTATCATCAGCCATGGTGTACGAACTCTCGCTTCGCCTAGTCTCGTATTAAGTCAACGCTTTTCTATCTCTGGATCAAACAATAATTCTCCAAAAGGATGTGAGCGGTCATGCACTAAAAACAACAATAATAAAATAAAAGAAACAGACTAGCTAAGTTAAAGAACCGAAATTAAACTAATATTACTAGTACTGGAATTTGGCAACGGCGCCAACTTGACAACACTATTTTATGTGTTCCGGGTCGAGTCCGGGTCGTGTCAAGTAATATAATGAATAAGTAGAGTGTCGAATCCACAAATCCCAATCTAATAAGTATTAAATTTTTTTCTTAATCCTTAATTAACTAATAATGAAATAGTGATTTTCTTATCTAGACTAGTTAACTAAATTGACTAAGAACTTAATTTAACTAAACTAATTGAATGAGAAAGTAGTGGGTTTTACTTAACATGCAGTATACCAGACACACGATTATTGATCATCGACTCAATTCACGTATATTACTTATTAATTCATAACAAAAGCTACATTACACAATTGATATATCAGTTAACACCACCAAGTCCCCTACAGCTTTCAACTATATCTCTATGATAACTTAAAATAGAGATATTAATTTAACATATTGTAAAATTGCACACCGCATTACCTATATCTCTATGGTAAATGAAACATGTGTTCTTATTATTAATTCCTAAGTGACAACCCTATCAAGCAATTAATCACTATATAAATAATTTAATATTGATACTTAATATTAAATCCTAGAATTCACGCATTGGCCAATCAATCTAAGAAATCAGAATAAATTAACTCCAAGAAAATCAAATCATCCGATCCAACTACATCATGGTCCTGACTAATAATAAATTAGTTCATAATGAAATACATAAATAAATACATAAGTTCAATAACAACCATCCTCAATAATAAAAATAGACTTTAAACGGATATTATTCAAACCAAACAAATCATAAGAAAGCAGAAAGGTTGTTGTCTTCTTCCTTGAATTCTCCAACGTAAGCTGACTGCCAGAGTAATCACCACCTCCAGAATACTTTTGTGCTTATATTCAACAATAATTAGCCTCTCATTTTCCACCACTTTTTTTTATTTGATAATTCCATAACCTAACCTTGATGGGCCGGACATCTTCCTTTTGGGTCATGACTCACATAAACTTTCATGGCTGCACAACATCCTCAATTAAATGTCCAATTACTGCACTTTAATAGATAATTGCCTAGAAATCGAATAAGATGAAAACAAGTACAAATTATATCTCATTAAGGCACAAATAACATCAATTAATACTCAATTAGGACCTCAAAACACGATATAATAAACACTTATCATTGGTCAACTTGCCAAGAAAGCATGTGTCAAATGATTCAAACTCATCCGATCAAGAATTCCATATGCTCGACTCGCCTCATGCTTGTCACCATGTGACCATGCAATGCCACGTATAGATCTAAATTATTTGGTTTCCTCCTTTTTATATTTACATTATAGGTCTCTATTTTTGTGTCTAACAAAGAAAATTCACTTGAAGCCAAGAGTACTACAATACCTTATCTGAGAAATAAATAAACATTTTGCTTTTTATTGAAATTATAAACATTAAAAGTCAAACGAGAAATGGAAATAATATTTCTGGTCAAAGCAGATAGAATGTAAACATTGTTCAAACAAGATTTAACCCCGTAGGTAATGCTAATTTAGTAGATAGTCGTAGTCCTAATGGTACAAAGCTATTCTTCTTTTCTCAAGTACTTCTTTGCAGCTGCTTCAAGGCCCCATTACCCTACAATTGTAATATCTCGACCGTAAAAATGTGTGTGCGTGTGAGGCTGCTTGACATGCATCGACGCAGATTACTCATACCATCAAGATGCAACTTCTTTTCGAAGCTCATCTCATAAGAACTCCAATACAAGCTGCGGCTTCGACTGCAATTCTAGGATGGGTTACCCACCGGAAGTTTTCTGAGCACGTGAGTGAGGACAAACGGCCGAAAGACACACATGGTGGTTTGTGAGGCCAATCCATCAAATCTAATAACGCATCGACCTCAAGGCTGGCCAAGGCGCATAAATGCACGTAGCAGCCCGCCTGTAATCGCGAGAACTAAGTGCTATGTCGCTGCAGTGCGGAATACCTCTTGAGACCGTGAGGGAGCCACTCTAGAATCTCTGCCACGGATGGTACGGTCCTCGATGTGTTGTGGCCGAACGAGACTGAGCATTTAAGCCGGGGAGGTTGTACACGAATCGTAAAAAATGTGTGTACGTGATATGTTTGATATGATTTGATCGGGTACTACGATACCTACCAAGATGCATCTTCTTTCAACGCCATCTCATATGAACTCCAATGTTAAGCGTGCTTGATCTAGGTAATTTACGGGTGACCCACTCCAGTTTCTCAAAGTTGGAGCACGTGAGTGAGGACAAAAACGTGGCCGAAAGACACGTGGTGGTTTGTGGAGGCCAGTCCATCAATTCCACAACGACCGACCCTCGTGCGCCTTTAGTCGGCGCATAACAATGATGACCTTTATCATTCCTCTCTGGCATCCTTCTTGGATCTACCTTTGGGTTGCGTTTATCGCTGCCAGCTCAACCGTCGCGATCTTTGAACTTATTCTGTTCCTGCACCATCGAATGTGTCACAGCCTTTTACCCTTCTTAAAATTCTCGCTCAACATTGGATCATACCATACAGCCCCGATAATCCATCATGGAACCGTGCATGTTGAAGGTCATCATGAAGTTGGTGAACGAGTCGTGCAACGAATTTGAGGATGATGTCTCATCGCTAGCTCCCCTGTATTGTGCAGCCAAGTTGAGTTTATTCTTTCAACCAAATTAATAATCAATTATAATGGGTACTGTGCTGTCCATTGCTTAGCTTGCAATAAATTTTGGCACAAATAGTATTGTATCTCCTATTGCGTGGCCGCTTTCTCTGAACAACTTTTCTAGTTTGCGGGCACGTCTTGTAAGCGCTTATATGTCCGCCGACAAGGACTCTTTTTTCCACGGTCCTACGTCGACATCATGCACCCGCTTAAGTAACCAAAAACTACTGATAACATCTCAGACTGGATAGGCCGAAGCCCAAGTCATACTTGGGGACCGTTCGAACCATCCTATCGAGGGAGCATCCCAGGGACGTGACATATGTCATACTAACATGTCCGGCTCCGCCTATGACCTTTTTAGACTTTTTGTAGACGCACAAAATTACTTGACTTAATGGTGGGATTAGTTATATTTAGTAACACTTATGATTATGCTAAGACATATATTTAATCAAGCCAAACATATATCACATCAATCATAAGACCAAATATAACACGTGAGATACATGATACGACTTATGAAGGAAAACACAAAAACTAGACCAGCCTAACTACGCCATTTTATAACTATTTTTCATGGCTCCCGACTTCTCTAGTGGGTCTCCATCTTTTAATTAATTACATTTATAGCTAAATGATAATTAATTTACAGGTCATTCATTTAGGCAAAACAGTACAAGCCGTATTCCTCAAATACAAATAAGTCTTATCATAAATCTCATGACATCCATCAATATATCTAAGGATATATTACACATGAACAAATTAATGATCTCAATTATATTTATACATATATAGCATTAATGAATAAAGCCGAACAAGTATATTTCCATCAATTGAATTATATACTATTGTCTAATTATCAAATAATATAAATAATTTTAATTGCTAATTCAAAAGGTCAAATCTTATTGAATTTAAAATTCAACTTCGAATTTTATAAGCCCAAGATATAAGCATTTAATTATCGAATAATTTTATACTTATATCTAATTTAAATATTTTGAATTTTTTTAATTAATTCTAATCTAATTAGAAATTAATTAATAATATTAGTTTTAATAAATTAAAACTAATTCTAATCTAATTAGAACTATATAATTGTAATAAATTAAATTGAATGAATTATCTCTAAAATGAAATTGATTTCAAATCACTTAATCGATGTCCAAACATCTAACGAGCTAAAAGTCCAACCAACGATATACGGCCGAGTTTCAAATTAGTCAGTCTGATAGAAATGGGGAATCCTCTAGTGGTTAGAAAACCCTAGAGTCGAAATCATCCATTGGCCGCCAAGGGTGGTGGTGAATGAACTCATATTTTCGACTAATTGAATAATTTTCATATACAACAATTAATCGTAAAATTTATTCTAGTATTACCATATATTAATTTCGAAATTGACTAACTATTAACCATATTTAATTGACATTCATACATAAACGAATTTAAAGATTAACAAAAAATAACATATATAGTATATATTCAAACTATGGAATTCATGAATCACATTAATTACATAATACAATCTAGTAACTGCTCGGTGCCACTTCGAGATTCTATCGTATAAATAATATTAGGCAAATGACCGTAACTACTTACTCATGTTTACCTCTGTTCCCCGTTCACTCACCCATGAATTTTATGGTCCCATTCACTCACTCGTCATTCATGTTTGGTTTTTTTTACTTGAACTGTTAACTTTTCCGTGAAAGTGACCAATCAGTGAACACACGTGCCCTGCACGTGTTCAGCCCAAGGGTAAATTAGTAATTTCATATATTAAAAATTTGAAAAAAAAAATGTTATAATATATTGTTTCCAAAAATCAAATTAGGGCAAAGAGTAAGATTAATTTTGAGGGCTTATTTGGCTTCAAGAAAAATCCCCAATCGAAAATCTCTTCAAAACTCTGAAGTACTAACCGATCTAGCTGCCTAATGAAGTTGAGAACTGCAGATTACACAAGGCTGACGGATTTGTGTTGGCAAGATTGTTATGGTCTGTATCTTAAAGGAAGTGCATGTGGGGTTTTTTTGTTTGTGCTTTTGTCGAGGGTTGTAAATTATTTGTTTATACAATCTAGGGTTTTGAAATCGAATTAAAAATTTGGGATAAAGTTGTTTTTGATTTTTCTGATGTACTTTTTATATTTTAACTTTTGCAGATGTCTATGATGAGTATTTTACTATCAAAGTGCATGTGGGCGGCCATTTCGAACTAACACCTTTTGTGGAATATGTGGGGGTACTACTTTAGACATCGACTGGTTAGAAATAAAGGATTTTAGACTAAGGGATGTAGATGAGTTTGCCTTAAGGGGAGGTTGTTCTATAGGTAGCCCGATGTTGTATGCATTTCTATGAGCCAAAGTAGTATTTGACTTGTGGATCATTGCCATTAATATCCCGCAGAGATTTACGTGTAATTTCATCGATCTCATGTGAGGAATCGCTTCAATGAGGTTTACGTTGATTGTAATCCGAAGCCTGAAATCATTAGATTGTATTCATTTGGTCAGCCCTTAAGAGTTTTGACATTACCAGTTGGGGATTTATATAAGTGTGCTAATGATGTGAATGTATTAGATGATGTGATAATTAGTCCTATCCTTTTGTCGGGTTAAATTTAACCTTTGATGTTAGCGTGGTTGATGAGGTCAAACTAGTGCCGGGTGGAAAATGATGAGACAATGCTCAATAAAGGAGATAATGAAGCCCTTTAGAGAGATTGATGTGAAAGTATGACTATGAATTAGATGATGAAATCGAGGCTAAAAAAAGGAATGAAAAGAAAGAGAGAGTCGAAGTGAGTCATTTGCATTGTTGTGAGAATAACAATTTGATGGGGAATGATGATTTTCAAGCAAGAACTCGGCTGAGTCAGTAGGAAGGCTAGGACCATATATGCTAGATATGGTGAGTTTAAGAAAAGAAAGGTTGGATATTATGTTGACAAGCAATTTAACATTCAAAGATTCCATACCTTCTAAAGGTTTGAAGCGATGAATTGGAAGAAGAGAGCATCCAAAGGCGATGAGGCAGTGCGAGGCAATCTAGGCTAAATCTTAGATATGTGCATTTTAATGAGAAAGAAATGAAAGATCCAAATTTTTTTCCTGGTTTAGTATTTTCAAGTAAGGAACAGATTAAACAAGCTGTTGCTTGCATGTCAGGTTACATAAAACCATTATGGTTATCAGCAAATGATAAGAAGAGATATGCAGTTAGGTGTGGATATCCTTGCAGGTTTATTGTATGGATTTCTAAGGACTGTCAGCTTGGTGTAATAACAATAGTGAGTCTTTTAATTCTTTATTCTAGAGGCAGGATAAGCCAATCATCACAATGCTGAGATGATTGTGACTAAGCTTACGGAAAGAATAAGAGATGTGTACTAGCAATGTCTAAAAAAGAAGGACCACTGTGGTGTTAAAATTAAGAAGATCTTGACCGTAGGGATGGCGTAAAGTGTTGGTTTTGTAGCAACATGGAATGGTAACTTCGGATTTGGTGAAACTGTGGTGACCAATACAATCGCCGATGTTAGGGAAGAAAGGTTGCATGGAGCATGGTACTAAGGGTATACCATGTTCGCATTCCATTCCATGTCTTATACAATATCAAAAATCAGTGATTGCAAGTGTTAATGGTTGTTATAGGAAAGAAACATTCCTGGTTGTTTATTCACATGTACTAAATCCAATGAATGGCATGGCTCTATGGGATAAAGATTGAATGGAACGCCTCTCGCAACCTCCCTCAAATCAAACTAGCTGGAAGACCAAAGAAGATCAGACAAAGGGATATTACAGAGGTTAAAAGAAGGGAAAAAATGAGGCATTAACTAGGTGGGTGATTGGACACTGTAGTTGGTGCAAACAGAAAAGTACAACATCAGAAATGCCCAACCAAAGAGAGCGAGGACAAAGTCATGGGTAAGTTTATACATTTTCAGTTACATTCTGATTTTGAGTTAGTATATGTAGTATCTAACTAATTGTTGCATATGTGTGTAGGCTGGAAAAAGCAAATGGAAACCACCAAGGGCTGTTACAGATGAATGTAGTGTTGAGCCTGCTGGAAGGGGGCTGAATCTACCCACCCCAAGTCGGCCGCCCGGTGTTAAGATCAACAACCTCGTATACCGTAGTCACCAAACGATGATACAATAACAACATAACTCAGCCGACATTATCAAATAAAGCTCCTATTTCCATCGTGGTGTTCCAACAATACATCCAACAAAAATAACGGACAAATGCACATATCCAAAATACATCATAAGGAAAGTATGACAAATGTACTCGTCAATATAATACAAACCCACCCGCCTCAAATATACAAATTTTTGACAAAAAGAAATGACTGATGAGGACTTCCTATGCCACCACCGCTTCACCTAAGATCTTCAGCCAAAGAAGAATGCATCTCTGCCACCTCGCGATCGCCTCCTAGAGACCTAGGGTGCCAAACGCCCGCCTAATAGAATAGGAGCCTATTAAGCCGGAAGTGGAATACAAATATCACAGATTTGGTTCCATCATATATTTTCAGGCCGATATATATATATACAATTATTAACCAAGTTACATAATGAATAACTGTCCACAAGTCACATAAGATAATACACATGAGCCTACAACCATGAATAACACATATTCATTTAATGGAAACAGTCTTAACACACAAAGTCATCAAATGAGGAATCCACCTCCACATCATATATATATGAGGAATCCACCTCCAAGCAATACACACATATGAGGAATCCACCTCCACATAACATCCTCCCGACCGAGGCTACACCCCTCAATGTGCATATCACACCAAACCTCCCGAATCCTACCTGGCAACCCTCACGATATGCACACCACGCCAAACCTCCGGTCGGGTCACCACGCCCGCAAGTAACACATAAATCAATCAAAGACATCAAAGACACGTACCACACAAAGACACAAACACATATATAATACGCCTCATAATATAAATCATGTTCACAACTATCCCATGATATAAGTCATAATCACTAATATCTCATTATATGAATTATAGTCTCAATTATCTCATAATATAACTTAAAATATCCATTATTTCATCATATGAATCATAATCAAAATGTACACATAATATCAATTATAATCTCACTATTTCAAAGTATAACTCATAAATCTCAATTTCAACATAATATCGGCCATGGGTCACACACACACATATCCGATCGTGAGATTTGTACTCACCTCAAGTCCAAAAAGTAGTAACAACAGCATTGTGCGCCTCGTGCTGTATCCCGGCTCAACTCCTATTCAAAGAAATTAGACATTATAATACATTCCATAGAGTAACCTCTCTTAACATATATGTGTACCCCAAGTGTTATACCACGTCTCACGATTCGAATTTATAACTCTTAGCAAGGATTCTATTCCCAAGATTGATATCAGCTATAACATTCCGACATAACTATATTCAAATCGCCAACTTCGCAAAATCTCAGTATTCGTCATCACCTAATTACTCCAACAATAACCTCCTAAACACATTCTAAACAACCCAGTAATCAATTGACAACTAATTAATCCATTAAATACAACCTCCAATTCAATCACGAAAAGCTATACGAACTTTCCCAACTTTCTCAACTAAAATTCTGCCTATCCACATCCAAACCAATAATTCCATACCCAAAACAACTATATTAAAGTCCTTTGATCTCATATTACCATTTAATGTCAATTTAAGAAAAGTCAACAAAAAGTCAACATAACACTTACACCACTTCTAACCCCAATAACTACTCAAAATCATCGCTAAATCTCCCAATCGATACCGATAACATTTCTATACCATTATAATTTCAAGATCTAAAAGTCAACCAACATTCATAAAAGTCAACTCTTCAAAAACTCAAGAAATATCTAAAAATATTTGAACTTTCTTACCTCAAACGAGAGAATGCCTCGGGAATCTCCAAAATTTTAGGGCCAAGCTC
This sequence comes from Lithospermum erythrorhizon, assembly GCA_019722365.1. NCBI lineage: Eukaryota > Viridiplantae > Streptophyta > Magnoliopsida > Boraginales > Boraginaceae > Lithospermum > Lithospermum erythrorhizon. The sequence continues at coordinate 5,992 of JADFUC010000614.1, read as the reverse complement.
GCTAAATTCCCAAGAAAATCAACAAAATCGCTTTTAAAATGCATGAGAAAATTCGCTATAGGAGAAAGAGGATGAGTTTCAGGTTTGATAATCTTGAAGCGAGCATGATGATTAAAAGTCTCGCGGGGTCCGCAGACCCAAAATATTCAAGACTAGCTCGCTCGCTCGGTTTTCGGCTCAATTTCGCTCCCGATTTAACAACACAACTCTCTATAACTTTAACTTCTAATCCCCCAAACTCATACCACCGATTACAACTTCTTTAAAATCTTAAATACCAAATCGCACTATCAACCGATCGATTCGTCATATCTCCAACGATTCAACTTCGAAAATTTCCGATTCTCCTCGAAATACTCCACCGAGCAACTAGTATACTATTTCATAATATTAATATGGAACGGGTTATCACAATCTACCCACCTTATAAAATTTCTGCCCCTAAATTTACTCAACACCCATGCGCCCGCACTAACACACTCACTCAACCTCATAGAAATAGTATACTACATATATTATAGTACAAAGTTTAAGAACTAACCTCTTCGCTTCAAAAGATGTGATACTGCTTCGATTATCTCCTTCGCTCCCACGTGCAGCCTTCCTCCACTCAAGTGATTTCGCCACAACACTCTTCACTAAAGCCACAAATCTCTTTATTCCGCAATTCTTTTCCTTACGATCAAGAATTTTCACCGGTTTCTCTTCATACGTAGCATCCTCTCTCCCAGCTCCACTGGTTGTGACTCTAAGAGATATGGGATTCGCCCTGGGATATACTTCCTCAAACATGACACATGGAAAAACATTATGAATTGCTCACGTCGGAGGCACGCCAAACGATAGGCCACCGGACCAACTCGCCCACAATCTCATACACGGACCGATATATCTTTGGGCTCAACTTTCCTCTTCCCGAATCTCAACACACCTTCCATGGGGATATTCTCAAGAATTTTATCACCAATTTCAAAGTTTAAATCCAATCTCGACGACGATCTCGCATACATCTTTTGCCTATTCATGCGCCACTTTCTCGTGTGTCACAGATCAATTTTATTCTCTCTACCCATCTTTCCACCAACTCGAACCATACACTTTTCTATCCCCCACTTCATTCCAAAGAATCGAGTCCTACATTTCCCCGCCGCATAATGCTTCAAATGGTGCCATCCCACATCGGGCGTGGAAACTATTATTATATGCAAACTCCATTTTGTGGGGCAATTCATCATCCCACTTCCGGAAAATTCAACACAATGTGCCCGGCAACATATCCTCCAATGTTTGAATTGTTCTCTCTTATTGCCTATCTAACTGAGGATGAAATGATGTACTCAAATTGTCCCTCGACCCCATCACTTCTTGAAATCCTTTCCAAAATCTGGAGGTGAATCTAAAGATTCGGACCGACAACGGATACCGCACTCCATGCAACGCACAACTTGATCCACATACAACCTCGCTAACCGCCGTAGACCGTGAGTCGACTTAATTGGTAAGAAATGAGCCGATTTCTCATAGTCTATCCACTATGACCCAAATGCCATCATTCTTTCTCAACGCCCCGGAAGTCCAAAACAAAGTCCATCGTATGCTCCAAGTCCACCTTCGAATAGCGGGTTGCAATAGCCTGCTGGATGTCGGTGTTCATTCACTGCCGACAAGTCGATATTTTGATGATAAATTCAGCAATTCCCCTTCATGTTGGGGCCACCAATACTACTTTTAAGTCTCTATATCTTTGTACCACCAGATGCATACTCGTATGGAGCATTATGAGTTTCATCCAAAATCTCCCTTTTTCAACTCCCGAGAATAAGGAACGACACCCACCATGTATCAGAAGAGCCCATCCTCTCACCACAAAGTCCGACCGGCTCGCTCTTTCACTTCCCTATTATTTTTGTAATTTCTCATCTTTTGCCGCCCCTCCGCATTCGATCAAGCAAGAACCTGGCCGAACCCTTATTTGTGCCAACAAACCACCATCGACCCCACTCCGAAATTAACACCAAGTTGTTTACTTCATTTAATGGCTCCTCTAATCTTCCCTTCCGACTCAAGCACGCCTACTACATTCGCTTCCCGGATGATACTCAATAGAAACATCATAATCGCCGATAAACTCCATCCACCTCGCCGCCTGCATTCAAATTCCTCTCGCTGGGAGGTATTTCAAACTTTGCATCGCAAAAATTTTGCAAGTCACCCCATACAAATAATGCCTCCAAATCTATGCGAACACAATAGCAAATTAGCTCCAAATCGTGGTGTTGATAGTTTTTCTCTTATGATTTCTACTGCCGCGATGCATACGCTACCACCTACCATGTTGCATTAACACACATCCCAACCCCTCGATGCGACGCATCACCATACACGAAGTTATAGCCATCCCGTCTCGATTTTAAGAGTCAATACCGGGCGCGGTAGTCAATTTCTTTCAACTCATCGAAGCACTGCTTCACAATCCTCATTCCAAAACAAATGGAACCTCTTTTCTACCAACCCGGTCAGCTGGTGTGTGGCAATAATTGGAGAAGTCTGTATAAATTCGATAGTATCCCGTTGTAATCTGCAGTAAAACTCCGTGATTTCAAGAACACTAGCTGGTCGCTCCCAATTCATCACAAATACCAACCTTGAGGATCAACACTTATACCCTCTCCCCGAAATCACATGGCCTTAAACGACTTTTCTCAACCAGAATTCACACTTGGAAAATTTAGCATACAATTCATTTTTCCTCAAAGTCTCCAGCACCATTCTCAAATGTTCTTCATGCTCTCCCTCACTACCAGAATATATCAAAATGTCGTCAATGAACACCACCACAAATTTATCTAAGTAAGTGCGGAACAATTCTATTCAAGATCCATAAATGCGGCAGGGGCATTCATCAACCCAAATGGCATCACCAAAAACTCATAGTGCCCATATCTTGTTCTAAATGTCGACTTTGATACATCATCCTCCTTAACTCACCGTACGGTAGCCCCGACTCTCAAGTCATCTTAGAAAATACCCGAGCATCCTTCAATTGATCAAACGTATCATCAATCCTAGGCAACGGATATCGACTTAATGGTTACTTTGTTCAATTGCCTATAATCGACACACAACCTCAAAAGATCCATCCTTCTTCTTGACAACAATCGAGCTCCCCTCAAGGCGAATCACTGTCGAATGAATCCTTTATCCAACAATTCCTGCAATTGCGTTTTCAACTCCTTCAACTCCGCAGGAGCCATTCTATAAGGTGCCATAGAAATCGGAGTAGTACCAGGAATCAATTCTATAGAAAACTCCACCTCTCGCACAGGAGGAAGTCCCGGCAATTCCTCAGGAAATACATCAACATACTCTCTCACAACATGCACCTCTTTCAAATCAACCTTCTCTTTACTTGTGTCGACAACATGGGCAAGATAACCAATACATCCACTTCTCAACATCTTATGGGCAACTAAGGCAGAAATGAGACAAGAGGAAAGGATTTTTCTATCACCTAGGAAGAAGATCTTAGATCTACCAGGACTAGATATTTCAATCTTCTTAAGATGACAATCTATCACTGCATGATGTTTCCCCAACCAATCCATTCCCAGAATAAGATCAAAATCATTCATCTCAAAAGGTAATAAATCTATCTCCACATACTTATTTCAATACTTATGGGACAATTTCTAAGTACCCTTATCAATCTTTACCGCACTCCCCACCCGAGTTAGAATTGGCCGGAATAGCAAGAATTTCAGTTTTAGAATACGTACTGAGAATTTCAGAGATATAAAGGAATGAGTAGCTCCAGAATCAAACAAGACTTTAGCTTCCAACCCACATAAATTTAAAGTACCTGTGACCACCCCGGGGAATCTCAGCTTCCCCGCTGCAATCGCAAATATCCGCCCACCTGCTGGGCTCCAAGACTACCCCGACTAGTCCCAAAGAACCTTGCTGGGCTCTGACTACTCACAACTCCACGCCCAAAGCCTCCTCTACCACTGACTCGACCTCCACGACTTCCGTGATAGCCTCCGCCGGGTCAGACCGAGTAAATGTGCTAGCACTCCCACTAACACTCGCCTGTGACACCAATGAATGTGTCTCTTCCCGGCGACACCGATAACAAACCACCACTCTGTCTCGGCATTCCGCAGCTCTATGACCCGGTTTAATATTAACGGAAACACTCCATAGTCACTCGCCTCCTCCGATACCTCCCTCTCCGGGTTCCCTGCACTCCATTAAAAGACTCCGCAAACAAAGAAGTGACTGACCGGAGAATTGGCAACAGGAGCACCAAACCGACTCGGTCAGAATTTGCCACGCCAAGGACATGGACGCCCCGAAACCAACTCGACCGACCAAATTATCCATGGAAGCATCATATCTTCCTTTCTCCCCACCTATCGGACACTCACCAAATCCATCTCTACCAGAAGGGGCATCATTTACTAGCTCATGGAAAGTTGTATAATTTTTTGAGTGATAACCCGGCGCTAATTCCCCATATCATTCCGTCTCAACCTCTCGATCTCTTCTCGCAGAGGATTCACCTCCGAAGTAATTCACAGAGATCATCGACCTTTTCTCGTAGTCATTTATACTTGCCCCTTGTTGAAATTGATCACCTCTCTCTCTAGAGCCGACATATGCACCGGAAGACAAAAGCTCCCTCGAATACTCCACGAATCGATCCCACAACACGTGTCCGCCACCAAGAATCAAAGATCTGCAGGCGCCTCCCACTCGCCTCGAAGCTCCACTGCAATTCAGACGCCGCGAATCTCGTCCGCCTCCCAAAGAACTCCCATAGGCTCAAATATACTTCCAAGTCTCGAATGAACTCTACTGCCTCACAGAGAATCACTGCAACTGGTGGGTCCCGCTTGTCAAATAGCTTACTCGTAACTCCACCTCCCCGCCCACAGCCAGTGAACTACTGCCTCGATCTCCACCAACATTTATCCCACACTAGGCTCATCATCGCCACATTACTATCCACATTCTCAGCAACTCTGCACCTCTACCACCTCTAGCACCTCTCTCAGCCTCCTCTGCCGCACCCCCTTGCCGCATTCCTCCGGCAAAGACCTAACCGAACACTCCACGTGGTACATCCCACTACTAAATACAGAAAGAAGAAATCAGACTTCAAGAAAACTCCAATAAAGGACAACTCTCTAACAACTATCAACCTAAGCACATAACCACACAGACACCATAAAGCATTCCCTCGAATCCCAAAGCTCGATAATTAAAATTGTAACGACTCCACCCCAAGTCGGCCGCCCAGGTTAAGATCGCTAACAACCTCAGATAAATTCAGAAAGGCCACCAAACGCATTTGGATAATAACAACATAACCTCATTATCAAAATAAAGCTCCTATTTCCATCGCGGTGTTCCAAACAATACATCCAACAAAATAACTGGGGACAACGTAACACATATCCAAAATACATCATAAGGAAAGCACAACAGACTCACAATATAATACAACCCACCAGCCTCAAATATACAAATTTTGACAAAAGAAACGACCGAGCGAGGACTTCCTACGCCACCACCACCACCTAAGATCTTCGCTAGCCAAAGAAGAATGTGACCTCTGGGCCACCTCGCGATCGCCTTGTAGACCTAGGCATAAACGCCACAGAGAATAGAGTCAGTTTATTAAGCCGAAAGTGAATATTAAATATCATGTATTTGTCCCCTATATTTTCAGTTTTATTATATATATATATACAATTATTAACCAAGCATATGATGAATAATCGCCCAAAAGTCACAAGTAGATAATAATATGAGCCTACAACCCCGAATAACACATACTCATCTAATGGAAACAATCCTAACACAATAAAATCATCAAATGAGAATCCACCTCCAAATAATACACATACGAGAATCCACCTCCAAATAATACACATACGAGGAATCCACCTCCAAATAAAGCAATACGTACCCAACTTAAAGCAATGAT